>PVIC010033216.1:0-20267 GCA_004025085.1 Thryonomys swinderianus
GGCCCAGGAATTTCTGTTTTTAACACAAGATTTTCAGATATTTTTGGATTAAAATTTATTGATTATTGAACAACTTTCAAGAAATTTAAAAACAGCTTTCACTGAAACAGAAACAGCTGCCTTTTGAACCTTGGTTTTGTCTTCAGGATATAGTTTTCCCACTGAAACACAAGTACTTTGTTCAGAGAGTGGGTTTTGGTCAGTCAGAATTAAGTGACTGATTAGGAGAAAGTAGAATAGGGAAGGTTCTAGCACATAGTTCTTGATTTCTGCATCTTCTTTACCTCCTCAAACAAGAAAAAAATGTAAGCAGTGAGGAAATAATACTAAAGAAAGGCCAAGAGTTTTAGGTACAATAACTAGCACAGTGTCCCATGCTGGAATTCATTCTGGACTGAGGGCTTGAGTCTTGTTTGAGTGATGTAGACAGAAAATGTCCAGGATGTTATTCCCCCACTTTTTATTCCACCTCAACAACATTTCCTATTTCTCTTTCAACCCCTTCCTAAAGGATTTATTGAGTCTTTGTTTTTTCAAGAGAACAGACCCAAGGGATGACTGGTCAGTCAAGATTAAAATGAAGGTCGCCTAGAAGAATGAAAGTTTTAGACAAATGAGCAAAACAGATGGACCATAAATATCACCAGAAGAGTTAGGATGGTCCTTAACCACTGACCATCACATGACCAGTACGCAATTATTGAATAAGTGTATGGGAGATATATGTTAATAAAATGTGGTGCTAACTTTTTGGTTACATGAAGAAAGGTCGCATGAGCAATCTCTTTGGTGTCTGGGAAATTAAGAAAGCAAAACTCCACTCATACTATTCCCATGACCATAGAGATCTAGGGAGGATAGAGATCACTGGTCTTTATCCAGATTTATACTTTAACCCACTGGATGTAAATAAAAGAAATATTAGAGCTGGGGATTTAGCTCAAGTGGTACTGTGCCAACCTTGAATGCACAAGGGTCTGAGTTCAATCCTCTGTACTGAAAAAAAAAATTAGGAGTCACCATTAACTGATTACTTATTGAATGTTAGGCATCTAACACAAGTGTAATCATAGCCAATGTATATGCACAGTGTCTCCTGGGCCAGGCAACAAGCTCACTCAGGCCTTAATTATTTTAATCCTCACAACAATCCTAGGAAGAAAGTGGGGTGTATTGTCATATTGTTAGTAAGCAACAGAGTTAAATTGGGAACCCAGCCAATCTGCATCAAATCTGTGCTCTGGCATTTAAGTCTATTTCTCATTGGAGACACTGTCTTTAAATCCACACAGCAATTCCAAGAAGAGTATTCAGGATCCATTTTGGGGATAAAGGGGGCTGAAAAGATTGCCAGGTCGCTAATATGTGCAAAAGCTATAATTTGAGCCTGGTATTTAATTCCAAATAAGGCTCATGCTCATCTTCCTAAACTACCATCCTACTTTTTACATCCACTTTAAGCAAACTATGCCAAGTTCTTTCTAGAGTCAGTGAAATTTCTAGCTCCCCTTTGTCTAGAGCAGGTCATAGAAAAATCTAAGTTGATCAAAAGGGCAATGTCCTCTCTCAGTCACATGCATTTGTAAAACATAACAAAGTACAGAGTTTCAGGAGAAGAAAAAGTGACAGATGTATAGCAGTCTGCTCCCACTAGCCCAACCCCTCTTTGGACACAATTCACTGGAGCTATGTTTATTTTCCAGTCTACTAGGATTTCTAGGCAAAGAGAGTATTAATAATGAGGAAAGTAAGAGCAACTTCTACTTTAAACTTCTCCTCCCTGTTGCTTTCATTTATTCATGTATTCAAACAGTTATTCATTTGTCTCTTCATTCAGCCAAATACCATGTAACATGAAGGCATAGTTTTAGATTCTACAGATACAGTGGTGAGTAGAGTTCTGCTAGAACTTATATTTTGGTGAGGGAGACCCAGTAAACCAATTAGCAAATAAAATATAACATTGTAAATGTGAGATTATTGCAATGAGAAGAATTAAAAAGGAGAAGAGGAGAGAGTTTCCAGAATCAACTGGTATTAGCTAGTGATATAGTTTGGTGCAAAAAGCCTCTTAAGGATATGTCCTCTGTGTTGATACCTGGTAGAGCAAGAGTGAGGGTCTCCTAGCAGTCTGGGGGCAGATATTCTTACCCTGGCACCAGCATACGTATTCAGATGGTTATGGTTGTTTATGACTTTAGACTGGAGACTAACACTACAATTTTATTTCATTTTGAAAAAAATAAATTCTCAGAAATAGATGCAAAAGAACAAATGTCACATGTATGAACATTAAAAATTAATCCTCAATCGTTTTTTAAGGTGACACAAGCACATTAATCTTCATGCAGGACCATTTTGAGGAGATTTATAGTTAATCACGATATTGGTTGTCCAAATTAACCCCCCACACATGCACAAAACACTTGCCCATTGATTCATTAATGTATTTGAGGCTTGTAGGAAGCACACACTGAAGTGACCTTTATGGGGAACAGTTGGGGAAGAAGTCACCATACACAGTGTGCACCTGAAGGTAGAGGTGAGGACTGTGTCCATTAATTCACTCATTCATTAGTTATTTTTGTGTTCCTTATATACTAAGGTCACAAGGAGAAAAAAGACACAGTCCCTGGGTTTTCCTGAATTACAGTCGTGAAAGTGTAGAGTAATAGAAGTTCTTGTTTGAAATAGTCAGTCTTACCTTGTCTTTAATTTGCTGTTAATGGGTGTCTCAATTTCCATCATCAAGAGACATCACCCCTCTCTCTTCATCTTGATCACTGCCTTTCAGGTTTGCTTAAAAAACCCCTGATGCCTGTTTTTACAGCAATGCAAGGCCCTGGTTGATGGTTTTAATTTCTGTCTCTCAAGAGTATGAGCTTATTATGCTGTCAAAATGAGCTGGAGAGACCATATAAACAGGATTAGTGGTTTTTCACCATAATCCATCTCCATACAAGACTAAATTTATCCTAAAGTCCAGTTCTGAAGGAGGTTTGATCTGTGCTCATCATGTTTGCCCAGGGAGGTGCAGAGTAGCTCAGAGCACTTGGACTGGAAGAGGTAACAAAGAAGACTTGACCCGATTCTCTGGTGCCAAGAGAGGGGCAAGGTCTAGAGAGTCAACTGAGTCCCACTGCCTGGCTAGGGCTGAGGGAATCCAATACCTTTGTTGCCGTTTATGGTTCCTCTATGGTACAGTGCCAGCCTGTGTCTGACCCTACTTCCCTTTCTTCTCAGACATGCTTATCATTCTGAACAGGTCTGGAACTTCCTGTTTCTTTCATATCATCAATGTGTTGAATATTCTGGAGCCAGTTCTGATACTATAAACTTTATAATACTCCTAAAACTCCTTGTCTAACACATACCTGTTCTCGTGGTATTGCATTTCTACATCACCTGCATTAATTCCCTTGAGCTCTTAATTGTCTTCTTTGTAAGACATATAAAGCTGTTGCAACCCTATTATATCAGGGGCTGGAGATTTATCTCAGTGGTTCTGGCGCCTGCCTCGCAAACGCAAGGTCCTGAGTTCGATCCCTGGTAACCACATACAACGCTGGGCATGGAGACTCATGCCCACCAGCAATCAATGCCACAGTGCCGGGCATGGTGGTTCACGCCTGTAATCCCAGCACTTGGGAGGCAGAGACAGGAGGACTGCTGAGTTCCAGGCTTGCCTAGGCTACTTAGTGAGCTCAGGGCCAGCCTGAACTACAAAGCAAGACCCTGTCTCAAAAAAAAAAAATTGCTCCAAAAGACACATATGTGCAGAGATAGGAATTTGGGAAGTGATTAGGTCATGGGATGCTAACATTATCTATTGATGAGTTTATAGCTGAATTGCCTGTTAGGAGTTTGGACCCCATTGGAAATGTAGGTCCCTGGACATGTGGTATAAAAGAGTATGTCTTTCCTCTGTTTCATCCTGTTCTCTCTACTTCCTGGATTTTGAGTTTTTCTCTGGCCTCACCTACAGCCATGATATTTCTGCTTTAGAACCAACAAACTATGGACTAATAGCTCTGAAACAATGAGCCCAAACAAAATTTTTCTCTTTTGAATTGCATATATCAGGCATTATTTTAATCAATAGTTTTCCTACTGATTAGTCAACTGAGATTCTGATACTTGATAAATGAGAATTTCACAGAAAAATGAGGAAAGAGCAATTAATTTGGGAGCAGAACAATATAATCGATTAATGCTCATAATCCAGTTCCAAAATATATGGTATGGAATAAGTAGGAGTTAGAATTGGGGCTTATGTGACTGAAAGGGGAGGAGCTTAGAAGGAAGGGATATCAGTCTTATTGGACCTGTGTCATGGGGTTCATTGTTGTTGTGATTCATTTTGTTTTTATTGTAATATGGCTACCAAAGTCTCTGGTAAATTCTACTTACACATCAAATATTAGTCAGTATTTTCTACTTTAATATTTTTCTAATCACTCTCACTGGCTATATTTCTTCTGGAAAATGAAAACAGAACTAGAGCTGTGCACACACCTGTAATCTCAGCATTCAGGAGGCAGAAGCAGAGGCAGAAGGATTGCCATGAGTCCAAGGCCAGCCTGAGCTACATGGTGAGAACTTGTCTCATAAAAAACACAAACAAAAACAAAACAAAAAACTCAGAAAGCAGACCCGTGAACATGGAACAGATTCCCAGGAAGGAAGCAACAACGACATGGATATTGCTGTATATTTGCTGCTGAATTTATCAGAAGAGCCTTGGGTTTGGTAAGGATAAGCAATCATCTGTCCTAGCCTTGATATTCAGACAAACTGGTAGACTCTCCATTTTACAACTCAACTGTGAGACCCAAAGAGATCAGTGGTTCTCCAAAGTCTTACAAGAAGCATCAAGATGGCTAGAAAGCAGGACAGAGGGTGAGAAAAAGAGTCCTGGGTCCAACAACTAGAACAGAGACTTTGCAGGAACATGTGTAGAACCTGAGTTTGGATGTGCATAAATTAACCCTCAGAAGAAGCCTGGGATACAGAGACGATAGGTACCATTGTGCTTATGTCATAGACAAGACAATGGTTCCTGTTGTAAAAGTACATGGTGGTGGAGAGTGAAAACAATGGGAATTTCAATTCCAGTTCTATCTCCTTCTAGCTGTGTGTTATTATGCATATTTCTCAAATATTCTGAATTTCCTTTCCCCACTATCAAATACAGAGCATTATGGCTACTTTTAGGGTTGTTTGAGGATTAAATTAATGTAAAGTAAATGTAAAGTAATGCAAAGTGCTCAATAAATGTGAGCTTTTATTAAAATCTAATGACAATTATATTACCATTAATTAAATTATAACTTAATTCAATTGGGCAGAGAATGCTCCTGTGACATTTTCAAGGTCAGACAGAGAATGGAACGAGCCAGACTGAAAAATAGCTTCACCAATCCTGGAACAATGCCTGGGCATGTAGAAGGCTATTAATTCTTTTCCAGTGTATATCTAGACAAGTTCAGATGTTCTTATTAAATACAATTCATTATTCCTTACAAAAACTTAATCATTCTTCAAAGCTTAGATGAAATAGCTATTCTGAGACCAGATGAGTGGTACATTCACTGACCATTTTTGTTTGTGATTGAAGGGTTTCAGGACTTTCCCTAACTCCTGTAGCCATGAGGAAGACAGATCACTGGTTCAGCTGTCATAGGCAGCACTTATAATCACAGGCAAGTTTGTAGCTATTGATGGTTTTTGGCAACTAAATGAAAAGAGCATGTTTTATGGGAAGGGAGGAGCCTATTCCTTGGCCTTGGCTTTTCCACTTCTCTATCCCTAAAGGATGCTATTTTTTCTCTGCTGGATGCCAGGCTGCTGTATAGTCAGGGGAGGCAGGGCAGGGCAAGACACTGCCTATCTGTTTTTCTACCATGGTGCTTGTTGTTATATGTCTCTTAGAAAACTTTGAAATGCTTGCCTATAGACACCCAACCCATCTCCTCTTCAAATTTGATTGATTTTAGCCCCAACAGAATGCATTGTGTTTACTTGCTTAATAATTTTAAGTTTTTAATAAAAATTTTCTGACTTGCTTCCGTGCTGTCCAAAGAAGATAGTCAAATGCGTAGGTACCCTAGGGGATCAAAGCAATGTTGACTATTTCTGAGGGAGGTGACATCTCTGTTTTGTGCCAGAAAGAACCAAAGACTCCAAACATTTCATTTTATAGTTCAGAAAACTAAATCCAAGTAGAGGTGAAGTAATGTATTCAAGGTCACATACCACTGATAAGAATGAACATTTCCTCTTGTCAGATATGGCTGTTTGAAATTCATGTAGAAGTACTGGAGCTAAACCAATACTTTAAATAACTTTGTTCTGCAGGTCTATAATATCAGACTAAAGTGACAACTGTAAATGGACCTTAAATTTCCTCAAAGGTCCTTATGTCAAAGGCCAGTTGGCAGCCTATAATCCCATTGGGAGATAAAGCCTACTTAGATAACTGAGAACATACTCTTGAAGGTACAGTGGGAACTTAACCCTCTCTTTCTGCTGTTTCCCAGCTGTCATGAAGCAAATAATCATTCATGGTCATGCATTCCAGTCAGGATTCCTATGCTAAGACAGCCCCAAAGCAATAGGGACAAGAAGCCATGGACTGGAGCTTCTAAAACCATGAGCCATGATAAACATTTCTTCCTTGAAGGTTGATCCTCTCATTATTTTATTGCTGTGGTGGAAAGTAAACTCCAATAGTGACTTGCACCAAATATTATCTCATTTGATTATACTTAGAATGTGCAGTGCAAACTCTGTTTCTGATACTTCCCTGGTTCCCCACCTGTTGGTCCTCCTATTGCATCAGGCTGCAGGGCCTCCTAAGGCAGCCTCCAGGAGCTTGGCAGGAGCTCACAGCCCTTTGGAGTCTGCATATATTTGCTGATCACTCAATTTACTTACAGGTGAAGGTTTTCTGTTTAACGTTGGACTTCTGAAGGAAAGGAAATCCCAGTGGCTTTGCCAGCTAGTGGCAAATGCAAACAATTCCTTCTGGAACCCTTTTGCATTTTTATTAGTTCCATGTTACATGTTCTTCCTTTGTCCCTCTGTACCTCCACACCCTCCCAAACTGTTCTTTCCCACTGAATCTCTAATTCCACATATGGACTTCAAAAAATGCATTCCATGTGTTCTCTTGAGTTTATACTTTACTCAGGAAATTATTATGTAAATCCCACTGAAGTCTAAGCAGGCTTATGAATCTCCTCTCTTCCTTACCCCCTTCCCAGCCATTTAAAACAGGAAGCCCAACAGTTACCAAGACCACATCACAGGCCACGTTTCCAAGCCTGCTTCCAGAATGGTCAGTCCATCTGCATCATCTCAGCCTACGTGAGTTTTGCTTCCAGTCACTCTGAGATGAAACTACAAAGATGGTGTAGCACATCTCAGGCATCTCTTCTTTCTGAGCATCCCCTAGCCGGGCACCATTAATCCCAAGACTCCGGAGATGTATTGTGCACATTTATTGTCTGCTGCCTCTTGCTCCAACTTCTCTGTCAGTGCCGTTCAGCTGTGTTTCTGTGAAAACAAGGGCGCCAGAAAAGGAGAAAAACACTGTTTATGAGGCTGCCTAGATTGGTGAGTTACAGCATTTCAACAGCCCTGAGATACACACAGCTGACTACTTATGCAAATTTCCAACACTGTGTTTGAACAAAAGGTTACACAGTAACGTAACCTGGAGCTTTTATTACTAATGAGGCACTTATTTCCATTTGAATACAGAAGTGCGAATTTTTTTCTTTCTGTAGTTCCTCATAATTGTGTCTCATAATATAAAAATAACATTGTGTCTTTATCTCCAGGAGGTATAGGCATCAGACAGATTTCGCATCATTCCAATCATGGAAAGAATGTGACAGTGTTCAGATTTCTCCTTGTGTATAGTCCAGGTACAAGACACTAAGCACTAAGGTGCGTGTGTGGAAAGGGAAACTCCATTGACTTTCCTCACTTTTGAGAGCTGCCTGTTCCTTAGGCATATTTTAAAAATTAGTAGAATAATAAAAAGAAAAATAGAAGATGATAAAAGTAGCCATGTTTGGCTTTATAATCAATTAGGTAAGGCAGAAGTGGTAGAGATTAACAGCTGTGTTCTGTCTGCTGGAGTGGTTTTATTTTGGTACCATAAGGAACCTGAAACTACTGAAAGAAAAAATTTCTTAACATGATCTGTATTCTGTAAGTTGATCACAATAAGTTTGATTTTAATGCATAAGTGAAATGAGAGACACTTGAGTATGTACACGTGTAGAAAAATGACTCGAGCAAACTATAGGAATCTATGAAAACTGGAATTAGCTTCAATATGTTTATTTATGCACACACATACACTTACTTGAATTAGCCACTGTCAATGATTTGGAGAGAGGAAAACAGATCAAATGAGAAACAGAATTTAGTGCCAACCCTAGCCTCCCCTGGCCCAAATCTGTTTAGCTTTTCAATCTTACTTTTTTGAGATATAGAGACTCTGGCCAACTAAGAATCAACCTCTCTGATGCAGAACTCTTGGGAGGGTGAAAGATTTTAAAGAGCATACTCAACAGCTGATGACAATGCAGTTTGCCATGGACATTTGCAAGAGGATCTGACCCCAGCTGACAGCAGGAAGATAGCTGGTTGTAAGGTTTGTTCACAGAAATAAAAAGTAGGGAGGATTCCACCAAAATACAGACAGGTTGAAAGTCTTCAGTGTGCATTGCCAGGGACTTCCTCCTCCAGTCATCTAGTTTGCTTTTCATAACTTTCCACTCTGAAGAAAGGTCTGCTTTAGAATTTATGAGCAATCCACCATCCTCCACCCAAATGTGTCCCCAGAATCCTTGGCCTAAATGGAAATAAGAAAAAGAAGTTGCTTCCTCCATCTCTGGTTTGCTGACTTAAATATAGGAGCTGTGATGGTTAATTTTATGTGTCTGCTTGGTAGGGCCACATGTTGTCTATGCCAAGATATTTAGGCAAACATTATTCTGGATGGCGAGGGTGGTTTGGGCTGAGACTGGCATTGAAATTGTCGGATTCAGTAAAGCACACTGCCCCCCCGCCCCCGCATGTGGGTGTGGCCTCATTCTATCAGGTCAAAACCTGACTAGTTCAGAAAGGCTGAACAAGAAATGACTTTCTCTGCCTGTCTGAGCTTTTTCCTGCTCTCAGACTCAAACTGAAGTATGAGCTTTCAGGTCTCCAGCCTGGGACCTTCAGTGGGAAACATATGCCCTGAGCTCTCCTGGCTCTCCAGCTTGCTGACTGTGCATCTTGGGGCTTGCCAGCCCTCATAACTGTGGAAAGCAATTCTTTCCAGTAGATCACTTTCTATAAGCAAACATATACATAAATACGCATGCACCCATGCACACTAATGGTTTTGTTTTCCTGAAGAACCCAGGTGAATGAAGGTGCCCAAGTAACACAGTGAAGAGCATATGACCTCTTCCATTCAGGAATCAACTGCCCACCTACATTACTTGTAGAAAACAAGTTCTTCCCCACAGTCCTGATGTAGTTCCCAGCAGAACTATGAAAACCCAACACATTGGGAAAAGACTTCAGCATCACCCCCACGTTTTCCTCTCAGAAGACCCTCTGCAGAGAAATCTCTTCTTCTAAACCTTTCACATGGTGTCACATCAATGTCACTAAGCAGGCAGGATAGTGAGAATCAAACAGGCAGGCAGCTGCCCATAGCAGAGGTGCCCGGGAGCAGCCCTGGCTACCAGTAGAAGAAATCCCACCCTGGCACAAGCAGAGGTGGCCTCCGTGGGGCTCTTGCCCCTGGCCTGTGACAGCAGAATGAGGGACTCAATTCCTCCTGCTTTTATTCAAAGGACACAGACCTGTGCATGGCCAGGAAAGCCCCATAGTAGCTGCTGGCAAGGCCTCAGCTACTATCATGGGATGATCTGACTTTCAGTAAGGAGAAAGAAAAGAGGCAGGAAAAAAGAAAGGGTGGGAAGGAAGGAGAAAAGAAGGGATGAAGAGAAGAAAAAAGAAGAAGGGTAGAAAAGATTCTGCTTACAAATGTTTGAGCACGCATACCAATCTTTCAAATATATATAAAATACACTTCTAAAAGTTTGGTTAAATCCTGGACTGTGATACATACCCAAATATCACTCACATTTGTAGAGTCCACCAAAGGAAGGCAAATTACAGGGACCACTCACTAATTTCTTAATTATTTGCTGTGTCTAATTAATTTTAAAAATCTAACTCAGAAACCAAATGGGGAAGGTCACACCTCACTGAGAGAGGCTGGTGTGATACGCTAACAGCCCCTTCTCTGCCCCCCTAACTCTACTTCTAGGTACAGTTATGGTTTCTCCAGCTGCCCGGTGTTCTGTCTCTCCAGTCCCTCATCTTAGAATTAACCCAGAAGGGAGATGTCTTCTCCATGGCAACCTGAACTCACTTTTCACAATGGCCTTGCTAGAGATAAGACATTTGGTGACCACCAGCTTGGAGACTGCAGCTGTGGCAAAGCCACTGTTCCCATAGCTTTTAAGATGTGTGTATTTCCCACAATGTTCCTAACACCTGGCTGAGCTCCAACACAACAGAAAGAGCATCAGGGCTCAAAGTAACCTGCTATGACATTTTCTCTAAATTCTCTACTCTAATCTCCTTTATTAGCAAGAACCCAAGAGTCAAAAAATCATGGGATTTTTCCCAGACTGTGGCAAGTGTCAAAGTTAAGACTAGAAACTCCATCCATTGGTTCCCAGCCCCATCCTTTTCCTGTAATACTAAATATATGTATCTGTGTTCCCCATGTTGTCCCAAGGAAATGGGCCAAGGCCAGGGGTTAAACGGATGGAGAATTAGTGCTGAGACTGGTGAGTTTTAAACTCTGGATAAAAGATTTATTCTGAACCCTCTCTTGCAAGGTTATTAAGAGTCATCTCAGTTTTCAGGGTGCGGATGAAGTTCTGGGAACAAAGGATTGGAACATTACAAGGGACTCAGCCATGCCTCTCTGCAAGGGGCTCTGGGAAGGCAGGGTCGAGCCTGAGGAAGCAAGTGGATCCTGAGCCCAGCGTAATGTGGCATGCAATGGCTAGGCTTGTGCATTTACCTCATGACAACATTTCCAAGACATGAAACTGGATCAGAAGAAATGAGTTAGTAAGCTTAAAGGAAATTTAACAGCCATCTCCTCTTCCCGTTCCACCTCTTTACGGAGCTTTCAAGGGATTTGTGCTGACAGAGACTCAGACAATTTTCCCCTCCCACTGAAAGCAGGTGAGAAAGGTAACACTGAGCAAAGGCGAATGGTGCCGATTAGTGAAACAGTGTTGAATCCAGAACTTGTGGTTAATCTGCTGGTGCTGCTCCTTTAGTCTGGCAATTGCTTTTTTCTGTTAATATTTCTGTGAATTGGCAGAGGTAACTCCACTAGCTAGACACTGTATACATTCAAGCAATGTATTTCCTCCACCCAACACACACGTACACACACATGCCCTGTGTTTGGTGTTGGGAGGACAAATTGCTCCTCTCTGACTCACCGACAAGTGAACCTGGGTGGGACCTTCAGCCACTGCCAGACATTTATGGCACCTTCTTTTCCTGGGTTTCTCTGCACTGATTTGGAGATATCTCTAATTAATGTTATAAGTTTGTAGGACAACTCATTCCCTGAGCTTTTTGTTTGCATCACTTTAGTTGTTGTTTGTCACCTGTTCTGTGTTTTTGTTTTTGGTTTTTGACACCGGGTCTTGCTTTCTTGTTCAGGCTGGCCCTGAGCTCACTATGTAGCCCAGGCAAAGCTCGAACTCAGCAATCCTCCTGCCTCTGCCTCCCAATTGTTGGGATTACAGGCATGAGTCACCTCACCTGGCACTGTGGTATGTGATACTGACTGCTGGTGGGTATGAGTCATCACACCTGGTATTGTTGTATGCTGTTACCTGGATCTAACCAAGGACCTTGTGCTTGCTAGGCAGGCACTGGAACCACTGAGCTAAATCTCCGGCCCTCACCTGTTCTGTTTTTGAACCAGAGAGACTATAAAACAGATAGTGGGACCTATGGTCACATGGCCTCCCATGGGTGGTGTTAGTTTGAGCAGAGAACAGGAACCGCCCTGGGCTCTCCCTCAACCCAGACATCTCTGCACTCCGAAGTGAGAAGCAACCTCACAACACAAGGGTGAGATACAAAGTCCAGACCTCATCTCTCTGCCTCTGCTTGACTTTTTGCCCCCAGACAGTGGTGGTACCCTGTGCACTCCCACACTCTGTCCACCCTGGTTGGCCATCATCATCCAGACTGTGGGATCTCAGTCCAATGGTCTCACAGCCTTTGGCTCGAGCCCTGGCAGTACCATTAGCAGAGGCAACTGAGGAGCTTAGCTCCGGTGCAGAGCTCCTTTGCTTCTCAACAATTCCCGGCTATGACTGCAGGTTTCCCTTCCCACCTCAGCTTTGCTGCACCGTCAGCCTCGCTCTCTCTGGTTTTTGATCTATTTCTGGTCCAGTTAGATGTGTCCTTACTGAGGAACCAGGCAATTTCTCTTTGCTTTCTTTCTTTCTCTGGCTTTCAATCGAATCTAACCTTACTAGCAGGAAGAGTATATCTAAGCCTATACTACTTGCCCAGAATTCTTTCATTGCTTTTTCTATTTGCTTCTGAACTATGACTTGAAGGTAAAGATTATATTTCAGTTATTTACTTTCTGATCCCGAGCACCTGACATTGGAAAGGGCTTCTACCTGAGATTCTAGAAGAATAGGGGGCACTGATAGAAAATGGAGACAGTGTTCCCTTGTGAAAGAGAATGAGTTCAATTTAGCGTAGGCCACTGGAGGTGATGGAGGCTTATTCAAGTGGACAAGCATAATTGCAAGGGCCGTTGTTAATATGAGTCCAGGGCTGGAGTGAAGGGCGACAAGCTGAAGATGAGAAAATCAATGAAAGATTTTTTTAGCCTCAAAAAAGAAGGAAATTCTGACACATGCTAAGCGTGGACAGAGCTTGAGGACATTATGTCAAGTGAGGGAAGCCAAAGGACACACGCCATTCTACTTACAGGAAGTATGTAGGGACTTAGTGTAGGAGGAATGGGGAGTTTCTGCTTAAAGTGTTTTAGAGTTTCTGCTGGAGTTGCAACATGAAAGTGTACTTAATGACTCTGAAGTATACTTCAAAAGAGTTAAAATCATGCGTAGGTGTATATTTTAGCATAGTAAAAAAAGAAAACTCCTGGGGCCAGAGATTTAGCTCAGTGGTTCTAGCACCTGCCTGGAAACTACACCTGTAATCCCAGCACTTGGGAGGCAGAGGCAAGAGGACTGCTGAGTTCCAGGCTTGTCTAAGCTACATAGTGAGCTGAGGGCCAGCCTGAACTACAAAGTGAGACCCTGTCTCAAAAAAAAGAAAACTCCTATCACATGGTAAAAGTATTAGTTCTCTGCCCTTTGGATTAAACGAGTCACTCCTGAGGCTTCCAGTCTATCTTAAAGTAAATATTAATGGAAAACAGACTGCAAATAAGAAATGGGTATATATGGGGCCAGAGATTTAGCTCAGTGGTTCCACCGCCTGCCTTGCAAGCACACAAGGTCCTGAGTTTGATCCCTGGTTACCACATATAATGGTGGGCGTGGTGAGTCACGCCCACCAGCAATCAATACCACATACCACAGTGCCGGGCATGGTGGCTCACACCTGTAATCCCAGCACTCAGGGGGCAGAGACAGGAGGATTGCTGAGTTCTAGGCTTGCGTGGGCTACATAGTGAGCTGAAGGCCAGCCTGAACTACAAAGCGAGACCCTCTCTCAAAAAAAAAAAAGAAGAAATGGGTATATGTGGACATATATTTGATAATTTAAAAAAAACATACTTTGGCTTTATTTATTTCTTTTGAACTTCTAACTCAATATGCTACTCTGCCCAGAAGTTTTTCAGGAATTGGAAGTCCAAGGCATTTTGTTTCAAGATGCGGTCTAATACAATGAAGTTCAAAGCTACAAATAAAAGTAATGCCAGTCCAGTCTGAAAATTACTCTTTATTGATCTGCTGTACCAAAGTTTTATCCAGAAAATAATTTAATCCATAAACTTATTTTCCTCTTGGGCACTGGTAATAAATTATATTGGTCAAAAGGCAAATGACCCCAAAGCAAGAAGTAGAGATCAAATATTTACTGATCAGTGTATTAAAAATTGCAGACACTTACTAACAGAAGTAAATATTCATTAAAGTTTATGGTGTGCCCTACATTATAGTGTACATACTATTTAATTTAATAATCACAGGGCTCTGTACAGAGGGACTACTTTCTGCCCTCTCTAGAGGTAAAAAGAGTGAAGCACAGAAACATGCTGCTTTTGGAACAATAACTAATGGACAAGAGGGTGAAGCTGGAAGCTGAACACAGGGGCCTCCACACAATACTTCTCCTGCTATCTCCAGATACATCATAGTCTGTTTAGAATAATGCTTCTGGATCCTCTAGACCCTTAGCTCTGTACCATTATAACTCATAGCTTAATGAGTTCTCCAGAAGTGTTCAATCACTAGATACTATTCAGAATTATTCTCCTTGTGCTGTGGACTGTACTGTGTACAGACTTACAAAAGACTGTTCTTAGTGGCAGAACATGGAACAGGAATCGTTAGCACCTGAATAGGTACCTGTCATTGTTACGAAGCCTAGATCTCTAGACCCTTAAATGTCTGTTTACCACTTACTACCTTAGAAGTCTGTTGGACTCATATGAAGGAGGATTGACTACTCCTTCCAGTCCCTTCCGGGGCTTTTCTCTGTGATGCCCCCACCCCATCTCAACCTTGGAATCACATGGCATTTTTCTTTTTTCTTCCTGTCCCTCTATATGTCCTCAGCTAAAACAAAAACTTTTTCTCCAAGGGGTAGGAACAATTAGAAGCCATAACTCAATGCAGATAATGAGAAGGCCTGAATTCTTATTTTAACTGCCAATACTAAGGATTTATATGAACACAGGGAGGATCCTTGTCTCATCAGTGTCTCATTTTCTACTTTGAAAATTGGAATTTTAGCATAAAATGCCATTAATCCAAAATCTAACCAACCAGAGAATTCATTACCAAGATGTTTTTAAATCAGCCATCAGGAAGAGTGATCAGCCATAAGAAGACCCAAGAGCAAGCCAAGTGCTGGGGTGCTAAGAAATACTGTGATTGCCTGTTTTTCATAGCTGCTTTTTAAAATCTTAAACAAAGAAAATTCCTCTTATTCTAGGGGAATGGGGTGGAAGTGGGAGGCTGATGTGAGGCGAAGGAAGCAGACCTAGGAGGAAGGTCTGAAACATGAAAGAAGAGAAAAATAAATGGAGAAACAAGGTTTAAAGGAATGGGAATTAAGAGCTAAAGGCAGGAGAATCAATAATAATAATCCAAATGTTCAACAGGCAAATGAGATCAAGGTAACATTTTATGATACAAAGCATATGCATTCTAAATTATGTATAATGGAAAGCAAAGAACCGCAGCTTAAGTGGGAAGCAAGGGCTCTAAATGAGTGTAAATCTCAGTGTTTACTCAATAGGGTGGAAATAGCAGCGCTATGATGACAGGCTCTGCTGGTGTTTCATCTCTGACCACTGGCGTCGTGACTCATACAGAAGTAACACTTGGTTAGGCTCTCATTCTGACACGGTCATAGGATGACACGATGGTAGTCATCGGCTGGTTGAAAGCCAACCTACCAAATATATGAAAAACATTGCATTGTAGGTGGCACCAAGGACACTAGAGGAACTGTCAACACCTTCTGGCTGATGGTTCACACGTTCTTAACTTAGTTGTTGTCAAACAGTGTTCGATACCCATGTTTTCAGTTAGCAGTCAGTGTGGTCCTGGTATCTGACACAAGGGCAAGTTTTACATTAAGGAGTGCAACAGGCTGATTGGCTATGTGTGCTTTTCAAAGAACGATATTTAAAAATTGGGACAAGTGTATTGAATGCAAGATACATGCAGTGAAAGAAAATATATGGAACAGAAGAAACTACAGAAAAAGCTCATGAATTTTTTGAAATGTAATTGCAAAACATGGCCCACCTCCAAAACAATTTGAAACACAGATTAAAAACAGTATGTTTGGGTGATATTTGCTGAAATCCAGTCAATGAATTTCACACGAACACTGTGTCTTGTCTCAGTGCTACCAGCTCAATAAAACAAAATTGCCAGGGTGTGAAAAGGGCAAGTACCTAGAAACTGTTTAGTAAACAGTTGCTTCAAAAGCAACTACATTCTAGAACTCACTTACATCTACATGTTCTCATACCAGAGAAAAGATATGGTATTTATATATCTGTGACCTATTTATTTCACTTAGTGTGTCCTCAAGGTGAGTCCATTTGCACATAAATGATTTCTAGAATGTATGATAGATTTTTATGAAATAGGAAATATTCAAAGGGAATGTGGTAGGGGAAGGTAATGAGGGAAAAGAATAAATATGATTTGAAAAGAAAAAGAAAGCACATGTATATAGGGGGTGAGGGGGTTGTAGGGTGGGTAGGGATATGAGTAAAAATGAGAATTAACTTGTCTCGTATATTGGTACAAGTTCCCCAATGTTGAATGTGATTGTGAGCTGTATATAAAATGTACCAATAAAGAATTCAATTTAAAAAAAGCAACTACAAACTATACCTAGTCATGAAAGACATCGTATACTTTTCCTGATTTGTTTTACAATGAATTTCTATTGCCAGTGATTTCCTGTGAAATTATAACTTTCAAATATAGGTGTGAGTCAAGCAGGATTCAATATAAAATTTACACTGGAAAGTAAAATTAGTATCTACAAATACTTTTCAACTTCCTAGTTGGCAATAATATGTATCATTGATCCATACTCAGATATTACTCAAACTATATGATTTCTAATTACAGAAAATATAACATAGGAAAACTGATCAGATATTATATTATATTATATTATATTATATTATATTATATTATATTATATTATATTTTGTTTCACATGAAATGGATTTAAAACATTTTTTGAAACTGAAATTTTGTTAGAAGGAACATTAAAAACTTGGCATTTCTTTGCACAGTCTATTCTAATAAAGAATTTGAAAACTTTAACCTTTTGACAAATTCCTAAAGTGAATTCAAATAAGGAAATAATATCAAAAGAAGAAAAGTGAAGTGGAACACATTTTTGCAAAATTTTCACTTTTTTTCTGAGCAGTCAGCACAACTACACACTAATTTCCTATGGTAATATGCTGGTTTTAAAATAGATTTTATTTGTGCTACATTAGCAAAGCTAAAGCAAGTAAGACTATGCACCTTATCAAGTTGGATTTTATAAGGAAGCCAGATTACCAGTCATTTCCAACTGGGAGAGACCTTTAATCTAATTTCAACCTGCTCTTTGAAAGTCCAGAGTTGAATATATAAATATATGTTTGAATATTTCCCTCATGTAAAACATATTACATTAAAAATTGGCAATCCTAGACTTTATTAAATATGACTTCAGAGAAGATTAATAAATAAATTTTTTAACTGCAGTTGAATTTTATACCACAAAATATTCTCATACACCTGATTTGAAATGTTATCACTGAAGTGAAAGCTTATAATGAGAAAAGTAAAATAAAATTCTTTTGATCATTCATTAATTGCATTGTTCTTTGTAAAACAATGGGGAAATACATACGGAACTTATGAGTGTTCTGACCTGTTATACTTTCCATTTATGAGAATTTTATTTTTTTGAACCTATGACATTGAAATATTTAGGACTACTTCTCAGCTTAGAGCCAGGGTTATTATATTCTGGTTATAGTGGGTCACTTTGTATCCATATTGTCTTAGAGGATCCCTAAGAAGTTTTAGCATATATCATGTATTTCCTCTTTATTGTGTCGGATTTACTCTGACTCCTGCCTTCCCCTGTCTAGGTTACTATTGCTAAAGAGTGCAAGTCTTCCATTTCTCTGCAGACTGTCCTTGAAAAACAAGAGCAATAAAATATTGGAAATCATGTCTTATTTAGAGAAAGACAGACAGACAAAGTCAATCCAATATCCCAAAGTTTAGTCTTTTGGCTAACGGTTACTAAGATCAAATACACATCTCACGTAGTTGATACGGAATTTAGAAATCATTTAGGCAAGTTAACAATCCGGTCCCTCCTGGGGCAGAGTCGGATTCCAGTACCCGGACACCCCTCACCAATTTTTCCATTTCCTTGGAATCCTAGAGTCTTTGGTCCCCACCCCTGGTCCCACCACCAGCTCCAGAGGACTGCAGATTATTTATGCAGCTGAGTCGAGTTGCTGAGCTCAGCACTGTAAAACAGCAAGGAGGGAGTCTGAGCTTGAGGGCTGCCTTGCTGACAGTGTTCTAAGCCTAAATAAATGGCAACAGCTCCCTCCTCTCGTCGCTGTGCAGCTCCATTTGGGGGTCTAGCAAGCCACAAAGCTGCCTTGCGGTCCCACTGTGTGACATGTACGGAAGGAAGGATCTGCCCAAATGAAAGAAAATGTCCTGGAAAGCAACCATCATCATGTATTGGATCACTTCAGAGCTGCTCCGACACCAACAGCAGCACCAACACGGAGGGTCGCGTTTAAATGAGGGCTAGTGGACAGGCCTGGCTTCCTTCTATTTTCTTCCTTTTAAACATCATTGACTCCATGGCCAGTTTCATATCATAATAAAGACAAAGGTGAACGCACGATGCAGAATCTCAGAGAGGGAAATATTTTCCATCTCTGCTCATATTCAATTTAGAATACATGTGCACTGGTGTGTGCGTGAACACACATGTGCACACAAGTACACACATGCACGGCCCGATCATTCTTTCAGGTTGTAAACTTTCAACATGTGGAAGTTAGTCCTGTTGAAAGCCCACATCCACTCAGTTGTCCCATGTTTACTTGTAAATTCTGCAGACTTCAGAAAGCGCCCATCTGCCATGAAGCTGCAGTACCTAACACAGATGCCTGCATAGCCGTTTCCATGCCCCCTGGCCCAGGGCCACCACCCCAGGCACTAACAGGACAAGCTTATACCACGTGCTGTACTGAGCACCATAACATCATCTCACTGAAGCAATATGAGGAAATTCAAACAATATCTATATGAACAGACTTTTTGTGGCAAACATTACACATTCAATATTCCAAAGGTTAGTCAGCGACAGAAGTCAATTTGAGCCTATTTTTTCAACTCAAACACTGTTCTCTTAGCTATTGCCATAAAAATACAACATAAGAAGCCCCCACCCACCCACACACACACATGTGGTGTTGGTCCTTTTCCTAGGACTAGTGAACTGGCAGAGGACTCCCAATTATGATGGCAAATAGAAAATGCAGTAGCTGGGAACTGGTGCCCCATTGGTGCCTCCTCATACCACTGAGCAGCGTCACATGGTTGCGGATTACTAAACCTGGGAAACGGCACCCAGTCTGGGAGCAGGAAGTAGTTTTATTTCCACTGGTGGATCTGACCGGGATCTTTCCCCAAAGAAATCAGGCCCAGAGTGTCAGGGGGAAGGGAGGTGGGGGCAGGTTTACAGGGTCGCAAGGAGGGAACTGAAGCAGAAGCGGAGCATTTGGCTGTCTTTGATTGGTTAGTTATTTGACATCTTTACATCTATGAGCTTAATCCCATTGGAGTTTCCTTGGGAACAGAACAAGCAGAAGTTGTACAAAGCAGAGCAGGGAGGGAGTGAGGCAGAGAAAAGAGTTCTGGCAGGTGATTTTTTTTAATTGAGTTTATTGGTACATTTTAGGAACACATTATGATCACATTCCTCACTGAGAATTTGAACCTGTGCAAATATCTTAATTCTTATTTTTTCCCAATTCCCTTACCCTCTTTTCAGCCCTTCTATTCCCCCAAATCCATAAGCTTTGTTTGCATTTTTCCCTTCGTACCTTGAAGTTTCTGAATCTGTTACACTCCTTTGGTAACATACTGCAGAAGCTGTCATGGCTATTCAGGTACATTCTACAAAGATCATAGTTAATTCATTATCCTGTAGCTGCCTAATAACACAGTAAGTCATAGCTGCCCAATTTAGTTATTTTTGTTACCTAGAAATTCCCTTTCAATATGATCAAACCTAGAGCCCTCGACCATGAAACATGATCAAAGATAGAGCCCAGATCTTTGCTCCTTCATAAGTGGAATCATAAAACTACCAGGCAGGTGACATGCATGGGAAAAAATGAACACTCTTTTTTTTTTTTTTTTTTT
>PVIC010033217.1:0-20262 GCA_004025085.1 Thryonomys swinderianus
GTCCCAAAATATTCTTTTGGTTTTTTCCAACTACTTATACAGGTGACAACTGTTCATATTTTAAAAGATACATAAAAGGGTACAGGTGGGTGCTAGAGCACATTCAATCCCTACCACCACCAAAAGGAACTACATATTTGAAATACGTTGGAGCATCTTACCTATTATATAGTCTCACACAAGTTAGTTGCATTCACCTATAGAAAAATAAAATTTTCCCTTCTGGCACAGATCCAAAGATGTAACTCTTAACATTTAAAGAGAAGTACTAAAGATACCAAAGCAATATACGTGCTTTTCTGACAGAATTCTTATGTTAATAAGGGATATTCTTACCTTTAAGTATAAGATACCAAATCTTCAGAAAAATTAATTTTTTATTAAGTTCTTTACAGAAATATTTTTTCAAAATGACAAAATTAGCAGTAAACAAAACTTCAAGTTTAATTATGGATGAAATATTATGGAAGAAAATTTTTATCACAAAACATTTTAGAAAGGATATTTTGAAATGAAAATAGTCCTATATTTATTTTAAGTGTCAAAACTTGGCAAGATAATTTCTCATCAGCAACATTTGTTTACTGTTTAATTTTAAACTATAGATACACTGAACATATTTCTTTCATTTTATAAATGATCATACTTTATTTTTTTGAGACAGTGTCTTGCTTTGTAGTTCAGGTTGGCCCGAAGCTCACTATGTAGCCCAGGCAAGACTCAAACTCAGCAATCCTCCTGCCTCTGCCTCCCGGGTGCTGGGATGACAAGTGTGAGCCATCGTGCCTGGTGTTGTGTTATGTGGTACTGATTGCTGGTGGGTATAAGTCACCATGCCCAATATTGTAGCATGTGGTTACCAGGGATCAAACCAGGGACCTTGTGCTTACTAGGTAGGTGCCGGAACCACTAAGCTAAGACTGACTAGAATGCTGATACTTAAATACTCTAAAGCAATACGGTGGAGATATTGAGTAGGCATAAAAATTCCTCAAATAAAAAGAACAGTTTGATTTGATTCTATAAAGAATAATGAAGGTAATTTAGAGCTTAAGAGATAATCCACATTTTTTCTCTCTACTTCTAAAGAGTCCTTACCAGAGGTAGCTATTGATTGATAGTACCAGGGATCAAACTCAGGACCTTGGGCTCAGACAGGAAGTGGCACTACTGAGCTAAACTCTGGGCCCAAGACCTGTTGTTTCCTTGAGCCCAAAATTTTGTGACAAACACATGGGTTTAAAAAATAAGGCATGTTGGGCCGGAGGGTTAGCTTAGTGGTGCCGGCGCCTGCCTCGCAAGTGCAAGGTCCTGAGTTCAATCCCCGGTAACCACATACAATGCTGGGCGTGGAGACTCAGGCCCACGAGCAATCAATACCACATACCACAGTGCCGGGCGTGGTGGCTCACACCTATAATCCCAGCACTCGGGAGGCAGAGACAGGCGGATTGCTGAGTTCGAGGCTTGCCTGGACTACATAGTGAGCTCAGAGCCAGCCTGAACTACAAAGCGAGACCCTGTCTCAAAAAGAAAAAAAAAAAAAAGGCATGTAGCCTTGAGTGTTTCTTGCTTGCTGGTGTTGAGTGTTTTTTGCCTCAGCAAGGGGATCAGTCCTACCAAAAATTACACTATAAAATGAGCAAGTAAAAATGACACCTGAATCTGGAGGACAAAGAGATAATGGACCTACTCAGCCTCTTGAGCCTGTGGCTGTCCAGCAGCCCATTAGCGGACAACCTTAAGAGAAACCACTTGCTGAAATTCAGGGTGATGTACCTGGGGAGAGGGAAAATGAAGGAATACCTACAGCTGAAGGGTCTGAAGAGGATGAAGATTTTTTTCAAAGAGGAACAGCGTAAGGCTAGGCGTGAGCAGGGAGATGGTACAGATGTCAAGGGGAAATGTCTGCTGAGATTCAACTATACTAAATATCCAGGGTTAGGAGAAGGGCCACACTAGGTGTAAAAGAAGATGAAAAAAATTCAAGCTGTTCTTAAATTGGAAACTTGACTGTCAAAATTACCTCAATAAAGTTAGTTTTCTCCCCAAAAAAAGCATGTAATTTTACTTTCAATTCACTGTTTTTATAATTAATTGAAGGTTTTAAAATTATTTCAGAGGGCTGGGGATATAGCTCAGCAGCACAGCACCCGACTGCCAAGTATGAAGTCCTTAATTCAATACCAAGTACAAAAAAGAATTTTTTTAGAAACCCAAGTGTGGTGGCAGAGACCTACAAACTCAGTGGTTAGGAGGCTAAGCCAAGAGGATGGTCGTGAGTTTAAGGACATTCTGGTTATGTAGTGAGTTCAAGGTCAAGTGAAACCTTGTTTAAAAAAAAAAAAAAAGACTACATATCAACCTGATTTTAACAATTTTCAAAATTTGTCCAGAACTAATAGCTAACTACCTCGTTTTAACCTAAAAGTTTTAAATACGTCTACCACTGAGAGTACACCAGAAAAATTTGCGATTATGAGCCTATGAGGTAAACTCCTAATATTGTATCATATCACTGTTTTTTCCTTCTCTTGTAAGAGTTGCTATTATCAACGGGTACTTGCTGGCATTTGGAGAATGCTCTTTTCCCGCTATCTTTCAAAGTGTTCTCTATAGCTCCACATTTCCAAAGTACCAAGCGTCCATCCTCTCCCCCGGTCAGCAAAGAATCATCCCGAATATCCCAACAGAAAGAACGAACTGTGGCAGCATGTCCTTTCTTAAGGCTGGTCACAGGGCTTAGTCCTGATGGGGTGCAGGTCATTAGATGGATCCTTCCTGTGTGTGTTCCTCCAATAACAAACAATTTGTCCATCTTTTCATGATATAAGCCTCCAATCAAATAGTCTAAATTATCTTCCTTCATGTTAATTACTTCTCTGACGTTCTGGATGTTCAAACGTGTAATTGGTTCCTCAGTGTCTAAATGATTAAGATCCCACCAATAAAACCCTTCATCATGTGTCATGCAGTATATCTGCTTATAATCTTTTCCAGACCACCCAACGCAGCTCACAGAGGACGCCGAGTTACAAGTCATAACCAGTGCGTGCTCTTCGTTCTCAGCACTAATATCAAACACATTTACCAAGCCATCAGTGGAACCTGTGACGACCTTGTTGGGATTGCTGGGATGGAAACACACCTGAGTGATGTCGTCACTGTGGGTCTCTGAGTATGCACCAAGTGGGTCTCTAGTAGTGGACAGAGCTTCAGAATTAATCCTTGCATCCCAAAATATCAACAGCGCATCATCACCAACCTTTTCTGTACCAGCACAAATGATATGATCATTACAGTTGATATCAAAACTAATAAAAATATTTGAAGGGTAACCCTTAAAGAGCTGAACAGGCTTCTTGCTGGCTAGTCGAGTATCCCACTGCTTTACAGTGCCATCAGTACTTGCTGCATACACACTGTCATGGGAATTTGCGAATCTGACTCCATTTAAAAGTCCAGGATGTCCACTAACTTCTTGTAGCACACTTAATGTTTCTTTATCATATATTTTTATTGATTCATTAGAACATAAAACAGCAACCAAGCTTCCTTTTTCTGCTTGTACAGTCTTTGATGTGTCTATGCCAAGTAAGTAAGTGGGTTCAGATTTTGAGGAACATTTAACTATATGCAGATTAGCAATGCATTTCTCAATCTTCTCCATATCAACAGTAGCAGCCATCCAAGTGCTAACCAGGCCCAGTTCTGCTTCACTTCTGAGATCAGACAAGATGGGATGCGATCAGGGTCATGTGGCCATAGATAACAGTAGCATTCAGAAGGAGTAAAGTTCTGTGATAAAAATATAAAAACCAAAATTAAACTTGAAGATTATCTAAAACTGCAACTTTTAAAAACCTAGCACAAAAGGGCTGGGGATTTAGCTCAAGTGATACCGCACCAACCTTGGATGCACAAGGGCCTGAGTGCAATCCCCAGTACTGCAAAAAAACAAAAACAAAACCAAAAACCCTAGCATAAAATATGTAACCAGAGACAGAAAGGAGAGACAGACCACCTAGGTGAGCTTTGTGTGAGCAACAAGTCTGTTTATTCCACTGGTTTGTGAGCAGTCTCAGTCTGAAAAGGAAGTCAGCATGGAGCAGGATTTAAAGGGAAGTGGTTGCCAATTGTTGGCCCCAGGGGTCACTGCTTGAGGAATCAGGGGACAGAGACTGTGCAGTCACAATCCTCAGAAGGGTATCGGTTTGGAATTTCAGAAACTGAGGGCAGTGCAGCTGTATTCAGACTTCCTGGAGCCAGGGCAGGAGTAAGATTCTGTGCTCTGCAATGTCCTTACTTCATGACCCAACATTCCTTTCTCTTTATTGTTATAAAAAAGGAGAACATTGGGGAAGCAGGTGCTGTTTCTCATGGCTGCTTTGTGCAGGACATGTGCGCACAACCTTAATCAAGAGACAATTCTTGGGGGGTGGGAGGCCTGAGGGTGGTGGCCACTACTTTTGTGACCAACTTTTTATGTCATTTGCACTAGCTCCTGATTTTTCATTGACTGATCAATCTTATGTTCTTCTTCTTCTTCTTTTTTTTTGAGACAAGTGTCTTACTTTGTAGTTCAGGCTGGTCCTGAGCTCACTGTGTAGCCCAGGCAAGCCTCGAACTCAGCGATCCTCCTGCCTTTCCCTCCCGAGTGCTGGGATTACAGGCATGAGTCACCATGCCTAGTTGCTTTTTTCATCTAGAAAACCGGAGAAACTACTAACTCTACAGTTAAGAGGATTAACTGAACTAACATATGTAATGTGTTCTACACAACGTTCAGTATGGGATAGTACGTATTCAATAAATATTATGTAAAAATTACCTACAGCATCACTACCGATACCACTAATAGTGTAGAAGGAAGAATGTACACCTCTCAAGGTAGTTCCAAACAGCACAATTAAACCAGTGGACAGAAAATATTAAAAAGCTGCGTTTGGGTTCAAAATAGGAATATATACTCCAACTTTTAACACTGAATACTTACCAATTCAACCTAAACAAACAGTAGTACAGTCAACACACAGCCTTTTACCTTGTATGTTCTTCAATGGTTAAATGCTTGCCATATTTACCACACATATCTTTTGTTTTTGGTGAACCATTTCAAAGTTAGTGACAGGCAAAACATCACTTCATTTTTTTTTTTTTTTTTGAGACAGCGTCTCGCTTTGTAGTTCAGGATAGCTCTGAGCTCACTATGTAGCCCAGGCAAGCCTTGAACTCAGCAATCCTCCTGTCTCTGCCTCCCAAGTGCTGGGAAACATCACTTCATTTTAAAATATTTCAGCACAGTAACACCTCCTCAACCTATCTTCATGACATGAAATGTTTTAAAAGTCCAGCCCCAATCATCTCATACATCCTCATTCTGTGCTGTTCTAATTGTTTGCTCATGACTGTACTCCAGTGGGCTGAATTCCACTGTGAGCTGGAGCTCCACGGAGGAGACGCACAGCCAGGTGTCAGGAAGCAGGCGACTTGCTTAGAGTGGTAATAAGCGGATTTCCCTCTGTAATTACTAAATAGCCAAAGAGTGATACTTTGAAATTTTAGAATATCCCAATCTTCAACCACCTTTCTACATAAGATTTCTGGCATTTACTGACTTTCCCTGCCAGAATCAATGATTGTACTGAGACTTGCTAAACAGTCCCTCTATCATTCTTTCTACCTTATATTAACTTTCTCTATCAAGAAGGTACAATTTGGAAAAATGAGTATATTATAGTTCATTGCTTGGTTGCTTTTTTTTCTTAAGATGGGATCCTGTTATGTTGCCCAGGCCTCAAACTCCTGGGATCAAAGGATCCTAATCTCCAACCCTGAATGTATCATCGCCTGCTTCCTGATGCCTCAGGACAGTAGCAACAATGACTGTTCTCCCTGGATACTCTCCCGCCTCTATTTTCTGCACCAGTAGCTCCCTCCTATTTCTTGAGTCATAGCATATGTCACCTCCCCAAGAATCCATTAAAAGAAGCTCCTCTCATTCTGTTTACACTGCTTGTTCTACTAATTCAAAATTTTAAATGTTTAATATGAATTATTTCAAATGTACAAAGAGATACAGAAAAAAGTTTAACAGCTATCCAAATGTGTAATACTTAAATCTAACAAATGTTAACATTTTGGCATATTCATTTCAGTTTTTTATTTAATGAAACATTATAGACAAAACTTAAACTTTACTCCTATAGGAATTTATAAAAATGGTATCACATTTATGTCTTCTTCTGAAATTTGTTCTTTTCACTTAACACTGTTTTGAAAAACTATATTATTGCCAATCTTATTGCCTGATTTATTCTTGCTTATTTGTTATTAAAAATGGTCATTTGAGGGGCCGGAGATTTAGCTCAGTGGTTCCGGCACCTGCCTCGCAAGCACAAGGTCCTGAGTTCGATCCCCAGTACCACATACAATGCTGGGCACGGTGACTCACCCCCACCATCAATCAATCCCACATACCACTGTGCCAGGCGTGGTGGCTCACGCCTGTAATCCCAGCACTTTGGGGGGCAGAGACAGGAGGACTGCTGAGTTTCCGGCTTGCCTGGGTTACATAGTGAGCTCAGGGCCAGCCTGAACTACAAAGTGAGACCCTGTCTCAAAAAAAAAAAAAGGTAATTTGGGTCCGAGGATTTAGTTCAGTGGTTCCAGCATCTGCCTGGAAAGCCCAAGGATTTAAAAAGAAGTAAGTAAGTAAGTAAATTTAACAAACAAATGAGTTTTTTTTCCTTTTTCTTTTTTTTTTGAGACAGGGTCTCACTTTGTAGTTCAGGCTGGCCCTGAGCTCCCTATGTAACCCAGGCAAGCCTTGAACTCAGCAATTCTCCTGCTTCTACCTCCCAAGTGCTGGGATTACAGGCATGAGCCACCACGTCCAGCTAAACAAATGTAATATTACACAGAGAAAATGAATGACTTACTATTCCATTTTAATGGAATTACTTCTGTATATGCACACCTCTGTTCACCCCATCTGTACATAGAGCACAGGAGTTTCCAGCATAATATTTACCAAATGTATTTTAAAGCACCCAGAATGTATGTGTGTGTGGAGGCTGCTTTCTAGTTCTCTGCATTGGTGGCATTTTTAATGATGTCATAATAATCCCCTGGTGTAATTATGTCCATTTTACTGATGAAAAGAGCACAGCTAATATACCACAAAATTGCCTTCTGAATTCAAACATCTCTTTTCCAGAGCCCATGCTGCCTCCATAGTAAGCATTGTATTTTTTTTTTTTTTTGAGACAGGGTCTCGCTTTGTATTTCAGGCTAGCTCTGAGCTCATTATGTAGCCCAGGAAAGTCTCGAACTCAGCAATCCTCCTGTCTCTGCCTCCTGAGTGCTGGGATTACAGGCGTGAGCCACCATGTCTGGCACTGTGGTATGTGGTATTGATTGCTGGTAGACATGAGTCTCCACGCCCAGCATTGTATGTGGTTACTGGGGATCGAACTCAGGACCTTGCGCTTGCGAGGCAGGCACCGAAACCACTAAGCTAACCCTCCAGCCCAATAAGCATTGTATTTTTAAAAATAGAGGCATATGCTGTGTTGCTTCTGGATGAAGCATATATGATGTTTTCACCGGCCATAGTATGAGCAGAGGACTTGGAAATGGTAGCTGCTAATGTCTCATGTGATACACCAGTGGCAAACCTGAAAAACCGAATGGCAATACACTAGCTCTACACTGGAAGGTAAAGAGGCTCATTTATAAAGTTTTCTCTAATGTCGAAGCAAAACTGTATGTGAAAGATTAGGAATCTGGGTATTAACATTTTAAATCACATGCACTCTGACGCATGAAGGAAGAGCACTGTCCAGCGGGAGGCACACTCCGATTTAAGTTCAACAAACCTTCCCAGAAAACATTTATATCAACAATTCAGAGAAATTTGTGCGTATGTTTTAAAGTAACATGAATTGACTTTAAAACAATCTGCCAAAGAACTATTTGTTTGAAATTGGAAAGAAATGCTGAATACTTAGTGGAAGTTATGCTAATCTGACATCTGCTACAACCCCAACATAATTTTAAATTTCATATTATTAATGCCTGAGACTTAATGTTGTCATAAATTAATCCAGCTCGGTGTGTCTGAATATGCTATTCTTGTTCACATAAATGATCAAGATACTGGTTGCAGTGACAAATGGCATTCCCAAGCATTAAATACACTAAAATTCTTAGGAGAAGCACAGTTATTACAGCGCAGGAATCAAGTACCAAGGAAAAAGAGGGTGGTGTGAGAGGGAATCACAGTCACTGCCTCATGCAATAGAAGGTTCCAGATCTAACAAAATAAAACACCTTTCCCTCACAACACCCTGAGATGTCCCTTTTCTCAGGTAATCAATCCAAGTCACCCTGTGTCATCACGCTGTGCAAATCAGCTTCTTTCAACAAGAGTAACTAACCACCTTTCCCTCTCCAGAGAAACCAAACTTCCCAATTACTAGATGTCTTTAATTTTATTTAGAAGCAACACAGACCATCAGAAATCTTTAAATGGTACTGTATGTTTACTATTTCTTCAAATTGTGAAAAAATACTTTTAAAAATTAAGTCCATGCTGGCTTTAACAATTACTTAAAAAAAAAAAAACAATTCCCTGTTACAAAAAAGCCAAAATAGCCGGGCGTGGTGGCTCATGCCTGTAATCCCAGCACTCGGGAGGCAGAGACAGGAGGATTGCTGAGTTCGAAGCTTGCTTAGGCTACGTAGTGAGCTCAGAGCCAGCCTGAACTACAAAGCAAGACCCTGTCTCAAAAAAAAAAAAAAAAAAAAAAAAAAAAAAAAAAAAAAAAAAAAAAAAAAAAGCCAAAATATAATATTATGTGTCACAGAAATGGGCAAGGTCTAACAACATTAAAAATACTCATAAGCCAGGCGGGAGATTTAGCTCAGTGGTTCTGGTGCCTGCCTCACAAGCGCAAGGTCCTGAGTTTGATCATGGGAGCCACATACAATGCTGGGCATGGTGACTCACGCCCACCAGCAATCAATACCACATACCACAGTGCCAGGCGTGGTGGCTCACACCTGTAATCCCAGCACTCAGGAGGCAGAGGCAGGAGGATTGCTGAGTTTGAGGCTTGCCTGGGTTACATAGTGAGCTCAGGGCCAGCCTGAACTACAAAGCCAGAGCCTGTCTCAAAACAAAAAACAAAACAAAACAAAAAAAATACTCATGAGCCTATGGTTTAACTCGGTGGCACTGCACCTGCCTCGCAAGCACAAGGTCCTGATTCGATCCCTGGTGACCACATACAATGCTGGGCGTGGAGACTCATGCACACCAGCCATCAATACCACATACCACAGTGCCGAGCGTGGTGGCTCAGGCCTGTAATCCCAGCACTCGGGAGGCAAAGACAGGAGGATTGCTGAGTTCAAGGCTTGCCTGGGCTACATAGTGAGCTCAGGGCCAGCCTGGACTACAAAGCGAGATCCTGTCTCAAAACAAAAAACAAAACAAAACCAAAAAAATACTCATGAGCCTATGGTTTAACTTGGTGGCACTGCACCTGCCTAGCAAGTGCAAGGCCCTGAGTTCAATCCCCAGTACGGGGCGAGGGTGCAAATATATAAATGAAAATACCCACAATTCCCACTCAAGAGTTCAGAAACAAAGCCAGGTACAGTTTCAAACCCCTGTAGCTCCAGCTACTCAGAGGGCTATGGCAGCAGGATCCCTTCAGTCCAGTTCATTGCCAGCCTAGGCAACAGAACAAAACTCCAGCTCAAACAAAGGAGAAAATAGACACACATACCCTCACTACCACTGATAACCAAAAACAGAAAAGGAAAAAGGAACAGGCCAACCAAGGGGGGAAAAAAAAAGAATTAAACAGTACCTTGTGAAATGCTCTGCCACATAAGCCTAATACCGTGTTCAGCCAAGAACACCAGGCACCTGCCCTCAGGGAGGACAGGGAGAAGAAAAACACGCTAAGCGGACATTATAAGAAAAATGCACATGAAAGCCCTTTAGATTCCATCACCAGGAAACACTTTGCCCTGAGGTGTCACCTGAGGCCAGATTCCAGACTCCAGAAAGAAAGGGAGGCAGAAAATTACAGTGGTCAGAGACAGGCAGCCTGTGTAAGAAAGGGCCCCAGGAAATGTTCTGTAGGCAACTGCAGTGTTTGTTTACAGGACCAGGAGCTGAACCCAGGGGCTCCCCCTCTGAGCTACACCCCTAGCCCTTTTTGGTTTCTAAAACAGGGTCTTGCTAAATTGTCCAGGCTGACCTTGCACTTGTCATCCTCCTGCCTCAGCCTCAGAACAGCTGGAATTAGAGGCGTGTGCCACACTTGGCTACAGAGTTCACTCTGGAGTGGGAGAGCCACTGCAGGCTGAGAGCAACACCTTTCCTCAGTACACCCTGAGACCGTATCTCAGGTAACCAATCCAGAAAGCAAGTATGACAAGCGCCATATAAGAGATAAAGAATTTTTGCCAGGTGTGGTGGCTCACGCCTGTAATCCCAGCACTTGGGAGGCAGAGACAGGAGGATTGCTGAGTTCGAAGCTTGCCTGGGCTACAGAGTTAGCTCAGGCCCAGCCTGAACTACAAAGCGAGACCCTGTCTCAAAAAAAAAAAAAAAAAAATCTTTCAAAGGGCTTCAGCAGAAGCAAACCAGATGCAGGTAACTCGTGGAAGACGAGAACAGAAGTGACCCAACCTGAAATTACACACAGTACACACACAGGCAGGCACAGCAAGACCCACAGGGATGACAGCAACATTAGCATGGCCTTAGCACAGCTCGGGGAACCCAGCTCAAGAACAGAAAAAGGCTTCTCCAACTTGGATAGGTAGGCTTCAGCGGCCACCTCCAGGCAGGACAGGAGGGAGGGAAGGGGTCACGCTGGCGTTTCATGACAAACTAAGAGCACATGGCAGGCTGATAGCCCCAGTCATGCTAGCCCTCACCTCCCTGGGCTCTGCCACCTCCCCTACAACCCCTCAAGGACCCAAGCTACAGTGTAGACCTCTGAGGGACACTCACCATCCAAACCTGAGCAGCGCTAGTGAGGATGGGACTGGAGTCAACCTTAACCTGATGTAATTCAAGTTCCAAATGGCGAGGGGGCTGATACATGTAAGAGTTAAGGGCCAAAAATTTTCCAAAATTTATAAAAGGCATGATTACTTGTCTTTTTTTTTTTTTGCTTTTGAGACAGGGTCTCGCTTTTGTAGCCCTGAGCTCACTATGGTGCCCAGGCAAGCCGCCGCGAACTCAGCAATCCTCCTGTCTCTGCCTCCTGAGTGCTGGGACTACAGGCGTGAGCCACCACGTCCGGCACTGTGGTATGCGGTGTTGATTGTTGGTGGGTGTGTCTCCACGCCCAGCATTATATGTGGTTACCGGAGATCGAACTCAGGACCTTGCACTTTCAAGGCAGGTGCCTGAACCGCTGAGCTAACCCTCCGGCCCATTGGTTGATTTCTTTTTTTTTTTTTTTTTTTTTTTTTTTTTTTTTTTTTTTTTTTCTTTTTTTGTTTTGTTTTGTTTTTTGAGACAGGGTCTCACATAGTAGTTCAGGCTGGCCCTGAGCTCACTATGGTGCCCAGGCAAGCTGCAGCGAACTCAGCAATCCTCCCGTCTCTGCCTCCCGAGTGTTGGGATTACAGGCGTAAGCCACCACGCCCGGCCATTGGTTGATTTCTTGATGACAGCCATTCTTTCTGGAATGAGATGAAATCTGTTAATTTGCATTTCATGAATGATGGTGAACATTTTTGCATATTTAGTTGCTATTTGTACTTCATCTAGAGAAGTGGCTAGTTCATTCCAGATGCCCATTTTTGGATTGACTCTTTAAATTTGGAGAGTCTGACTTGAGTTCTTTATATATTTTAAGTATTAGTCCTTTGAGGAACAACTGATAAAAATTTCTTCTCATTTTATGGGTTGTCTCTTCACTCTGTTGGTGACTTATTTTGCTGTGCAACAGAATTTTGAATTTGACATTAATCGAATCCTTGCTGTATTTCCTATGCAATCAGGGTTTTGTTCATGAAGTCTTTGCCTACTCCCGTCTCTCAAGTTTTATGCGTTCTATCTTCTAGCAAGTCTCTAATACTTAAACATTTGATCCATTTCAACTTTAGTTTAGTATCTGGTGAGAGATGAGTCTAGGTTCAGTCTTCAGTATATGGAAAACAAATTTTCCCAGCACCATTTATCAGAGGCTTTTTTCCAACTAAAAGTATTTGCCCCTTTGTCAAAGGTCAGACTGTTGAATGTGTTTGCAGTTGTTGCTGTGTCTTCTGTATTTCACTATCTTTGAGTCTGGCTTTTTGCCATTATTATGCTGTTTTTATTACTGTAGCTTTATAGTATAATTTCAAATCAGGGATTGTGATGTCCCCTGCCTTGGTCTTGTTGCCAAGAATTTTACATTTTACAAAGGATGACAGTATTTATTGATTCTCACTCTGTAAGGATAAGTACTTGTCAAATTACAAATGAGCACATTAATGCTCACAACAATCTGCACGGTCTCTGTATCTTCTGACTTGAAAGTTATCACAGATCCTGCCAAAAATATTTATTCTTTAGTTTTCTAGTTGTTTCTTAACAATTAATGACTGGCCTAAAAAAATAACATCACACAATGGAGTTTTATGAGGTGGGGATGATGGCCCACCCCTGTAATACCAGCACTCGGAGTTGAGAAAGGAAGATCAGTGTGGGTTTGAAGCCAGCCTGGGTTACATGAGTTCAATGTCAGCCTGAACTACATAGCAACTATCTCAAAAAAAGGAGTTTTAAGATCTCTAAAACAGTAAGAGCCTTTTCATATTGTGTAAAATTTGTCTAACAGTACCACATACACACCTGTAATCCCAGCACTTGGGAGGCAGAAGCAGGAGGATTGCTGAGTTCAGGGCTTGCCTGGACTACAGTGAGCTCAGGGCCAGCCTGAACTACAAAGTGAAACCCTCTCTCCCCAAAAAACAAACAAACAAAAAAACCCCAACCAAAACCAAAACCAAGTGAAATAGGTTGTGTTACAGAGAATTTTTTTAATTATTAAGCTGATAATGTGAAAACAAATCTCAATAAACTATACTTTATGTGTACAAACTGTACTTTAAGTATACAAAATTAAGATTTTGTAGCTTTTTTTTTTTTTTTTTTTTTTGAGACAGGGTCTTGCTTTGTAGTTCAGGCTGGCCCTGAGCTCACTATGGAGCCCAGGCAAGCCGCCGCGAACTTAGCAATCCTCTTGTCTCTGCCTCCCGAGTGCTGGGATGACAGGCGTGAGCCACCACGCCCGGCACTGTGGTATGCGGTGTTGATTGCTGGTGGGCGTGAGTCTCTATGCCCAGCATTGTATGTGGTTACCAGGGATCGAACTCAGGACCTTGCGCTTGCGAGGCAGGCGCCGAAACCACTGAGCTAACCCTCCGGCCCAAGATTTTGTAGCTTTTTAAGTGCTAACTATATCCTCATTATAATGAAATTTTGTGGCTGACCACTCATACTGGGCACACAAAGTAAATGACCCCAAACTAGTTTTGCATCACTCACCCATTTTGAAAAACTATAAGCACCACAATAAATAAGTTGAAAAAAAATTTCTTTGATCAAAGTCATTGAAATATTGAAACTTTTTCTTGTCCTCTATTGCACATGAGTACCATGACCTGGTCCCCTGTATAATTTTGATACAAGACACATTGGAGGGCTGGGGATTTAGCTCAGTTTCAGTGTCTGCCTAGCAAGTACAAGGTCCTGAGTTCAACCCCTAGTACCACACACCACAATGCCAGGCGTGGTGGCTCACACCTGTAATCCCAGCACGCTGGAGGTAGAGGCAGGAGGAATGCTGTAAGTTGGAGGCTTGCCTGGGCTACATAGTGAGCTCAGGGCCAGCCTGGACTACAAAGCAAGACCCTGTCTCCAGAAAAAAAAGAAACACTGGAAAAGTTGGCAGTGGCTATCTACCTGCTCAGGGTATAGGAAGAAACTCAATCAACACTAGGAGAGATGGCTGCCTGGCACTATTTCTGGCCTGTGCAGCAGACCCTTATCAGGGCAAAGGCTTTGTCTGAAGACATGACAGCAACACAGGTCTCAAACCAGTTTCAAAGGGTTCTGCAATACAGAGGAGTCTTGAGACGTGGATGACAAGGCAGAGGTTAAAGGGAGGTAAAACAAAGGACTGGACAATTCAAGGTTCAGGCAACTTTTAAGTAGCTGGCCAGTACATCACCTCTGGAACACAGCCTCATGTCTCCAGTGTGACACTAGATTAGTTAAGAGTGCCTACATGTGGGCCTGGGATGCAGCTCCGTGGGCCATGCCTGCCCCGGAAGTATAAGGTCCAGAGCTTGATTATCAGTAGTCCCCCAAAAAAAGACAGAAGTCTTTACTGTACACTTATTATGAGTATCTAAGTAGAACTAGGTTTCTATTCACTAACCTTTTTCAAGTATCTGTACTAGTATAGTTGGTAACATACCCGAAACAATCAGATCCCATCTACTAAAAATTATAAATTGCTGCCAGAGATGTAAAAGCAAGAGATAGCTATATTGTTCTGAAGAAAAACCTTGGGCATCAGGGGTACTGTCTTCTTGCTGTGAGTGAGAAGGAGGGATCCTATCAGTTCAGTTCTCCATATTCTGATGGAACATAATATAGAGTTGATTTGGTTGTTTAAATGGTTTTTTTACCATGAATTACCATCACCTAAAGTCAGGAAAACCATGACTACAGTAAACTGGGAAAGAAGTTTTGATATACTAATTCCAAATAGCACTATGAACGTAGTGCAAAACTGAATGCAAAGGTCACATTAAACTTTTAAGTTTGGAGACATTTGGAGTCCAGCAAAATTTTAGTCTTCTTGCCTATAGTCCTCACATTCTGGGAAGCCAGGGCAGGGTGAAGGCAAGTTTGAGCCCTACCCGGGCAACTTACTGATTCAGTGAGACCCTATCTCAAAATAAAAAGTTAAAAAAAAAAAGCTGGAAAACGTAGCTCAGCAAGAAACTGTTAGGTTCAATTCCTACACTTGATCTTAGCCAAAAGGCCAAGAAGCGATTGGGTTCAATTCCTCATACTGGAAGAAAAAATGAAATAGGGATGGGGATATAAGTCAAATATACAGCATTTCTACTTAACATGGAGATCCTTCTGGTTCAGATGTACAGAAATTCTCTTATTTTTGCTATCAAGTAAGTGAAAATATCTACATACACTGTAAAGTTCCTTTCAGCATTTTACTGAAAATGTGAAAATAAAAAAAGAGCAGTGTCTTAAGTTCTATTTATTAGGGGCAGAGAAAGTTGAGATTTTAAATTAAAGATACAACTTGACACTTCATCAATAATAGGTGAGCAAAATGAACTCAGAAATGCAGTGATGTAGGCTGGTCTGTCTTTTCCCTTACTCCACACAAAAGTCTAGGTAAGACCTTAAACCAGACTCTTCTCACTTCTGGTCAGAGGGAAACTGTCTTCATCCCTAGACCACCAGACTTAAAAAGACTGTGGACTGAAGATAAATTTCACATTGGTATTAGTGGGCTTCACACTAACAATTTCATTCTGTGCCATAGTTCAAATGGCAACCCAGGCATAGCAAGAAAACATGAGAAAGACAAAAATAGTCAGATGTGCCGGGCATGGTGGCTCACACCTGTAATCCCAGCACTCAGGAGGCAGAGACAGGAGGACTGCTGAGTTCGAGGCTTGCCTGGGCTACATAGTAAACTCAGGGCCAGCCTGAACTACAAAGCGAGACCCTGTTTCCAAAAAAAAAAAAAAAAAAAAAAAGTCAGAAAAAAATAGATGTAATTTATATCATGTTATATCGATTTTCCCCCTTGCTCATCAGAGCGCTATGAAGCAGTCCTTTGGTACTAATTCCAGAGTGAAGAATCTAAGAACAACTCATCCAGTAACTGCATCCCACCCTGATGTCTGCCAAAGGGACTCTTCTGCTGCAACTGTAATTCACTGCCAACTATGTTTCAACTTGGCAAAGAAAAAAGAAGCATTTTACAGTACTATCTTTATTTTACATTCACGGATGCCACGTTCAATTTGTCAGAGCCGAAGACGATTCATACAAGGGTAACAACACTTAAGTCCGTTCCTTCCCAGGAAAATGAAAACAGAGACGGCACCCCACCATTTTTTAGATTAAAAACCTACTCAGGGGTTCCGGCGTCTGCTTGGCAAGCGCAAGGTCCCAAGTTCGTTCCTGGTAACCACGTATCATAATGTTGGGCGCGCTGGCTCAAGTCTATAATCTCAGAACTCGAGAGGAAGAGGCAGGAGGATTGCCAGCAGTTCGAAGCTAACCTGCCCTACACACTAAGTTCAAGGCCAGTCTGAACTACAAAGCGAGACCCTGTTTCAAAAAACTAACACATAAAAATAAAGTTAAAAAAGCTATTCAGGTGCCGGGCGTGGTGGCTCACGCCTGTCATCCCAGCACTCGGGAGGCAGAGACAGGAGGATTGCTGAGTTCGAGGCTTGCCTGGGCTCCATAGTGAGCTCAGGGCCAGCCTGAACTACCAAGCAAGACCCTGTCTCAAAACAAAACAAAACAAACTATTCAGGAGAGTAGAATTTTAACTCGATCTTAACGGATGAGGCTATTTCATGGAAATAACTTACCTTAGAAAACCAGAACTTAGCTCAACCAACCACCCTAACCCAAAAGCCCTTTCTGTCCCATCACCCTTAACTCCCCGTATTCCTACCACGCAGTCACTTACCCACGTCTAAACCCAGAGACTGGAAAACAACCCTGAACACCCCAGGTGCCCCGAAGGCAACAAAACCTCCCTTAATTCATTGCGATGGGTTTTTCGCGTCAGTTCCACTAGGAACCTCCGGGGACCTAAAGCTACCCACGTCGCGAGAGCCCCAGCACGTGGCCCAGCCCCGGGGCTCCCTGCCCCAGAAGTTCGGCGACACCGCCTCCTAAACCGAGCGGCTGCACATCCCTTACCCAGCCTGGTCATAGCGAGACCTGAGCAGCAATTCCCACTCAGAGTTGGAGGGAAAACGCGCGCGCCTGCGGCTCAGACCGAGGACCGGAACCGCCCTCCGCCTCTGCTTCGCGTGAAAGCGCCAGGAAAACTGACAGGATTGGCCGGAAGCAAACTGGCTACACTGCCCGGGCTACGGAAGAGGGGGTGTAGAGGCGCCCGGAGCGCGCCGAGAGGCAGTCTGACTTGCTACCTCCCGATTGGACGACAGCAGAATAAATGCGCCTGCGTAGATCCAACTTCCTCAAAGCAGCACGCAACACCGCCCAATACGTTATGTTAATTAAGGTTTTAAGGACCCCATTGGTTGTGGTAGACTATCGGTTGCGTGACCAATCAAGGGCAAGAATATTAGTGGGTTGCGCCTCTTCCCCTGTGGACCGGATATTCTGTTGCTCTCAGGCTTCTTTCTTTTTACCTGTAGACGTTAGCAAAGTTCCGTGCCATTATTTTTGCGGGTAGAGAATTTTTATGACAACTAGGAGGATTGTACTGAGGCTTTGAAATATATGGGTACTCAGGAACGAATCCCGTAAACACAGGCACAGAAAGCCTCGAAAATGCCTTCTAGGTTTGAACACAGGAAGGAATCCTTCGTGCCCTCCCTGGTGGGAGTTCTCTTGGAGGAGCTGCCGCTGGAGGAGCGAGATATCAATTTGGAGGTAGCCCCGCCTCAGCCTTCGGGAACTCTGGGATTTGTAGTGTGCCATTTTCAAGTCCTGTAGCTTTAAATGTGGCTGTTGCCCCTGAGATTACCTTTATTCTTAGTAACATCCGATGACGTTTGTGTAGCTCGGATATCCTTTATGTGTTTTATCCTTTGATTTATCAGCACCGTTGGAGGCAAAAAACATTTAGGGGAAATCGAACGATTTTGAGGGTGTTCGTAAAAAATAAATGTTAGTGCGTCTAACAAGCTTTCTACTGAATACGCGGCTGGCGATCTGTTAGATGTTTGTGGTTACTGTGTACTGTTTCCAGCATTCTTGCCATCGGAATACAGTGACTTTGATATTTACTTTGATGCCCATTTAAGAATATTTTAACAGTATCCTAAATTAGGAATTATACACAGTATGGCCTGGATAGCAGCTGTTCACAGAAATCGAGAGTTGTTAGAACTGGAATCAGGGCTGCGTGCTGTCCTGACGGGTGAATGGTGCTGTATTTAGGGTCCCAACCATGACCGTCGCCAGAAGGATGCACACTGAATGCAATGAAAGATTGTAATATGAAGTCCGTTCTCAGCCTTTACTGAGACAGCATTTCGTTTTTTCATCTGGCAAATGTAAAAAGCAACTTTTAAATATCAAAACTTTCCTGAGTAGATTATTGTCACGAATTTTGATGTTTTCCTACTTAACATGTAATGCAGACTGTTTGTGTAAGAGAAAGGGGGAAAAAAAAAGATTTGTGATATGCGAGAATTCTATGACGTGGTGTGGTGGCGGCACATGCTTGGAATCCCAGCACTCAGGAGGCTGAGGCAGGAGGATCGTCGCCATTTTGAGGGCAGCCTGGACCATACAATGAATTCAAGGCCAGCTTGAACTACATAGTGAGACCCTGTCTCAACCAAAAAAAAGAAAAAAAATTTCTGTACTTCTAAATTACTACTTAGGCACACTTTATAGGGTTATAGCTAAGCAGAAACTGCCTTGATTGCTGTTGCTTGGGATCCTTGTGTTTTGTTTTGAAAGTCAAAGAATCTTAAAAATCTTTTTCAAAATGGTATTTGTAAAGAAAACATTACAGATGTAGCTCCTTTGTCTTACCAATAAATGAAGTACCGAAGTAAGTGCAATCAATACTATATTTCTCCTTTACTATTCTCTCTCTTTTTTTTTTTTTTGGTGGTACCAGAGATCGAACTTGGGCCTTTGTGCTTCCAAGGTAGGTGCCGTACCACTTGAGCTAAATCCCTAGCCCTAATATTCTCTTCTAAGTGGCCTGTGGATATGGTGACAATCACACAGGCAAAAAGCAGATCTATTTTAGTGCTTTATCAAGTAACATTTTAAGGGCAGTTTCTTTTTCCTGTTTTGTTTTGCTCCCCTGCTTTATATGAGTGATTGAGTTGAATGTAATTTAAATGTCACATGACCGGCCAGGGCTATAGCTCAGCTACACCAGCAAGGTCAGTTCACAGTACATGGGAGAAACATGTCAGGTGACTAAAGATAAAAAATATTACTTCTTATCAAGGTTCCTGCAGAGGTTTAAGATATCGAGGCTGTTACTGCGGTTAGCAGTGTGAACTGTGTGATAAATCAACGGATTGAAGTGTGGGCACTTTTGTCTGATCTGTATTAACTTAGATGTAAGTTTCCATCCAGTTAGTCTAGTGGAAGCTTCAGAGTGACTTTTGATTTCCTGTGCAGGGTATTTGTGTACGTATTGTTTTGTTTTGTTTTCTGTTGGATATATACCAAAAGGTTAGATGATCGATTTGTATAATAACTCTAAACATTTGGATAGGTGTGCTGGGGTTTGAACCCAGGGCCCCATGCATGCTAAATACAGGCTCTATCAATCAGCTACATCCTCAGCCCTCAGTGTTCTATTCTTTTCATTCTTTTTTTAGTACTGGGAATCAAACTCAAGTGTACTTTAGCACTTTCACAACCACCTCCCTTTAAAAATTTTTATTTTTGACACTGGCTGTGGTGACTCACATCCACCAGCAATCAGTAGCACATGCCACCATGCTGAGCATGGTGGCTCATGCCTGTAATGCCAGCACTCAGGAGGCAGAGGCAGAAGGATTGCTGAGTTTGAGGCTTGCCTGGGCTACATAGTGAGTTTAGGGCCAACCTGAACTATAAAGTGAGACCCTGTCTCTAAATGAATGAATGAATGAATGAATGAATGAATGAATGAATGAAAAAATTTTTAAAAATTTTTGTTTTGAGGGCCAGGGATTTAGCTCAGTGTTTCCAAGGGAGTCTTCCTCTTAGCACAAGGTTCCACGTTTGATCCCAGGTAATACATAATACAGTGCCAGGTGTGGTGCCTCATGCCTGTAATCCCAGCACTCAGGAGGCAGAGGCAGAAGGATTGCTGAATTCGAGGCTTGCCTGGGCTACATAGTGAGCTCAGGGCCAGCCTGAACTACAAAGCCAGAACCTGTCTCAAAAAAGAAAAATGTTTTTTGGTTTTTTTTTGGAGACAGGTTCTCGCTTTGTAGTTCAGGCTGGCCCTGAGCTCACTATGG
>PVIC010033218.1:0-20221 GCA_004025085.1 Thryonomys swinderianus
TCCTTCCTTCCTTCCTTCCTTCCTTCCTTCCTTCCTTCCTTCCTTTCTTTCTTTCTTTCTTTCTTTCTTTCTTTCGTTCGTTCGTTCGTTCGTTCGTTCGTTCGTTCTTTCTTTCTTTCCTTCCTTCCTTCCTTCTTTTTTGGGGTATGGTCTCACTTTGTAGATCAGGCTGGCCCTGATCTCAGTATGTAGTCCAGGCTAGCCACAAACTCACAGCAATTTCCTGCCTCTGCCTCCCAAATTCCAGGATTATAGGTGTGAGCCACCATGCCCAGTGTTGTGGTATGTGGTATTGATTGCTAGTGGGTATGAGTCACCACACCCCTTATTGTTGTATGTGGTTACCAGAGATCAACCAGGTACCTTGCACTTGCCAGACATGAGTCAGAGCCACTTAGCAAGAATGATACTTTAAGATTTTAGTCAGCAAGTAACTTCCCTGATTGCAATTTCCATTGGCTCTTTTCTCTCAAGGCAAAAACTCATATGCCCTCCCTGACCTTCCTTCTCCCCTTTATGACCTCTGTTACCTTCAGTCTTCTTACTTTCTACTTCATCCACATACTCCTTGTTCTTCAAGCATCCTAGGAACCTCCACCTTAGGCTCTTTGTCTTGGTTGCTTCTTCTTCCAGGAATATTCTCCCCCAAATATGTTCTTAGGTAACAACTTCATCTCTTTCAAATTTTGGCTCAGATTTCTCCTTCTCCATGAAATAACCTATACAGTTTTATGATTTGAAACTATTTCCTATGGTCATTTTATATACTCATTTATACACAGAACTGTGCTTTTTGGGAAGATTATATATCAGCACAATATCACAGTAGTTGCTTTTTATGAGATAACAAGTTTTTTGCATAGTTGCTCTGGCCTTAACCATCTGTTCCTATTCAAAATAAAAGTGAACTTTATGATGCCCTGGATAAGAATAAGATTTTATTTAGTGATACTCTTGTATTTTCTTTGGGGATGGTGGGTGAGAAGGCTTCTCTTGTATATGGAAACAAGGTGAGCCAGAAAATGATTCCTGGAGGTCCTATGTTATCTTGTCCCAAGTTTCTTCAATACAGATCTAAGATGAAATTTGCACTACTGGAGAAGAGATTACAATAACAAAAACCTAAGACAATGCAATGGACTCATTTGAAAAATGAGACAAGCAACAAATCCCTTAAATGCCTGTGAAAACAAACATATCGAAGATAGCCCCATACAGATATTTTTAAAACTTACCTCTTTCTTTGCCAAGATGTAGTACATCATGGGTATTAAATTTCAACAAAATGGAGTTGTGCCCTGTTCTGATCCATTTGGCTGCATATGGGTTGCCAACACTGGCTATTTGTTGAGGCAGAAGTGAGATCATAATAGTTAGACTTTCTCATGCAATCAGCTCCCTCTTCTTCCCGTATAAGCAATGTCTCAGAGATAGAAAAAAAAATCAAGATGCTTCAGAAGGGAAATAATCAGAAGAGCAAACTCATGTGTTGATTTTGGTGAAGTATCACCGAGTTCTTCCCTTTGTACAATCAGTTAATCACCTTATAAAATGCTGAAATCATCAGAGCTTGAGCTGAAACAGCAAATTCAATTTTTTTCTCTCCTTTAAATGTCTCCTTTTCAGTTATACATTATTTTATGAAAAATTGATGTCTTGCTAGTCAACATGATGAATGTTGGGACATGCAGGGAATAGTTTAAGGAGTTTGTTTTAACAGTTATGCATTTAAATTGTCCCATTATAGTGGACATGTTTCTGCTGCCAACAAAAAATCAGTTCTTAAAAGTCCAGTTCTTCTAGAATTTTTTTGCTGCTCTCAATCATTTTGATAGCAATCCTGATAAATTCATGAATTAAAATTATTTCATCCAATTGTTAGATTTCAAGGTGGTAGTTCAGGGTCTCTTTTTCTTTTGTTGCAGGGTTTTAATATGTACTACTGAAGACATTCAGTACGAAAATAAGATGCATTCTCTAAGGAAAACCTTTAGATATTAGTGCTTAGTGGGGAAGTAGCCTGAAAGCAATTAGGTTGTGCAGTGTATCTTTACAAAAACCATTTCTGCAACTTAGTACTTTTATTCAAGTTCAGTGCTGAGGTCAAGGTCTGAGTCACAAAATTTGTTTGCAATATATGCATATAAATATTTATTAAGTAAATCAGTACATAATTATCCATTCTCTGTTTCAAAAAAGAAAATAAAAAGGTAAATTGTTGTTGTTTTTCTTTCCATTAGCCCTTATTTCTCTAATTCCTCCCAAATCATGAATTTATAAAATATTTGGATCTTAAGAGCTATTCAAGCCAGTTTCTATATTTACATTATAAATGTGTGTGTGTGTGTGTGTGTGTGTGTGTGTGTTTTACTGAGGCCTAGAGTATTGAAGTATTTTGGTAATGGCTTCATAGTGTTAGCCAGATGGCTAAACCCCGGCTTTCCAGCTGCAAAGCAGTGACATTCATTGTGCTAGACTGTCCTTCATATGTGTCTCCATAGTACCATTAAAAAATAAATTAAGACTCTAGCAGCCTCGCCAGGAGTTATGGCTTTTCCTATCTGAGAAAAGAAAAAAAAAATGCTATACCTTTAGAAGTACCTCAGATCTTGCAAGTGTGTCCTTGACTATTTTTCATAAGCTTCTGCCTATTTTAGCTCATAGCAAACAAAATAGCATTTTATCTTTCAACAAAGATGCATCAGTGGTAATGTAGTCAAGCCAGATTCCAAGGTATTGTCCCATAGAAGTTATGTAAGCATGGCTGAGATTAAGAAAACGCACTTGCCAGGACTCTATAGGTACTCTGAGATTACAGCAAATGAGGACAGCCCTTGAGGGCCACAGTGAAAGTCTGGTCGGTCAGGGTTGGTCATGGAGGAATTTATATTTAGGTAATCAACTATGTCTGATTGATTCTTTCAAATAATAACTTTGGAAAAACTATCACAATGGCAGAATAGTGGCAAAAAAAGTAGGATTGAACATGAAGAGTGAGGGAAGCAGCTAAAATGATGTGATGTCTCTATGTTAACTGAGTTCAGAGATTGAGGAAATATAGAAAACTAAAGAACTTGAAAGGAATTTTGGAGTAAAATAGTCAGGATTTGATAATCTATTGAATTTAGTGAGGTGGGGGATGTGAGTTCAGGTGACTCCAAGATGACACTCACGTTTCTGGCCTGCTTGGCTTGGCAGATATGCCATTAAGAGGATTAGATGAGTATGGGCAATGGACAGATATGGTGAAGAACATCTTAAAGTCCTGATCATGTTGAGTTCGATTGCTTTAAGGTACCCAATTTGAAATATTCTACAGATGGTCACATGAACTATGTAGAACTTACCTATGCAGAGGATTATTCAGACAAAGGTGGAAAGTATCTCAGACTATAGCACAGTCCAGAGAACATGTTCCCTCTCTTACCTCACATCCTAGTGTCCACCCAATGACCCAGCCCACTCCAACTATATGAATTTTTTGTTGTGGTTTCAACCCATCAGGTGTACTGCAGCCTCAAAGTCATTTCAGGGGTTCTTCTCTCTGTCTGCCACAGTCTTCTTCCCAAATTAGCATAGCTAAGTCAATTTTGTTTTTCAAGTCTTGGTTCAAATTTCTGCATCTCTTCACTCTCACCAAGACCACATATTAAAAATAATGATTCCAGTCCCCTCTTTAACATATTACTGATCATCTCTCCTCATACTTCTTCTTAGTCATCTTGTATCATGCAATAATGTGTATTTTTCACTGTAACTTTCTCATATTATATGTGTCTTGCAGCAAGAATAGATGTTCCATAGGGAAAAAGATATTTATTCACTAACACAATGGCCCAGAGCAGTTCTTGGTACACAGTGTGCACTCAGTAAATATTTGTTTACTGAATGAATGTTTGCTTAAGTGCCACTTTCACAGGCTAACTAAAGTATTGGATTGTCCACATGGGTGCTCTCATTTCCATCCTTCCTCATACTAATGATAATACATCCTTCCATACTAATCCAATGCAACAGATTCTTAAAATACTAATTTTCACATTGACAAATACAAGAATTACATGAGAATCTTGTTAAGATTATGACTCAGTCAATGTAAGACTGGAGATTTTGTATTTGTATCAGATTTCCAATTCTGCCAATACTTTGTGTATCTGTGGACCACAGTTTGACAGCAAGGGTTTAAAAGGACATCTAACTAGTGGTTAACACCTGCCAAAAGTCATAGACATCTTTCCACAAAGTAGAACCTGTCATTTCTTAAAAGAACAAAAACATAACAGAAACCCAAGAACCAGTTAATGGTGTACATAAGATAATTAAGTGCCAGAAGTAATCCTGGGCAAAAATTTGGGAAAGAGGTATGCTATGGTGGGCTAAACTGCTGAGCATGAGCAGGAAGACAGGAAAATCTTTGGACAGATACTGGTAGGGAACATGTTTAGTAAAGGAGAGCACTGTGCCTTTGATGATTTGTTGAGAGGCCACTGGTTAAACAGTGTTTGGTTGAACTCCTATCAAAGAACAGAGCAATGTGTTAAACAACTAGAATACTCATTAAGCTGTATCTAAAATAATACTTATAAGATGCCAGGTACTTTTTGTGTGTTTTTCTAATCTTCCCACCTACATATAAAATAACACTGTTGTCTTTTTTTAACAAGGGATAATGTTGTAGCTAAGTTAAATGGCTGGACTTTGAGTACACACCTACTGACTATTTGATATTCAGTGCAGATCCATCAACCTCAAAGCTCTTTCTCTTTCTAGTCAGAAGTCATGTCTTTCAGGAATGAGTAAATCTTACTCAGAGGTCTTTGATCTACCAGAAGCTCCAGGTTCCTCTAGCTTCTTGGTGATCTGGAGTGATAGATGGCTGTCTCCACCTTCACTCCTCATCTTTCTTCTCCATTTAGGGTTCCTGCGTGTATGGCCACCTCTTGAACATAGGTGATGACAACAGCCTCTCTAAAGCTTGATAGTCTTGTTTATTTAGTGAACATAATAATAATAATTGCTAATAGAACTGTTATAAGAATCAGAAAGGATTGTGTATGCAAATTTTCTAATTCTGTACCTGACAAGTAGTAAAGACTCTGTAAATGCTAATGATTATAACACATCTTAAAATATTTCATATGCTCTTTAACTGTATCTTCATGAACACCAAGAAAATTGAAGGAATGAAATGTAAGATACTCATTTTCTTATCTCTATACCTATAACATTACCCAAATAAGTGTATACCTTTGTAATAATAAATAAACTGATTGTAATTCCACTGAATTTCATAGAAATTCAGATTTTTAGCCCTTGCTGGCTTTGCATTTAGTAGCTAAAGAATGTGCAGAGTTCCAAATATACTAACCCTGTCTTTGAGGGATCTGGACTAACTTAAATATCATTCCTCTATGAACAGTGTTAAAGGGTATATAATTATTGAGCTTAACAATTTTAGATAGTAGTGAAAATTGTTATTGTTCTTCCTTTGCTTGTTATATGTCTAGAGTACAACTTTATGTATTCTTCACACCAATTGTGGACAGTAGGTGCTATCTTATTCTTATTAAAAAGAAAAATAAATGTATTCCAGAGGGTTAAACTACTTGTTCAAGTAAAAGCAGCTAAAAGCATCTATAACCAGTTCTCAAATCCAGAAAAATGTGACTCTGAAATGCGTACTTTTTAATCTTTATGGTTGTGCACCTTGTGAGTTACTTATAAAAACATATCCTCCAAAGATAAACACTTATGAGTGTGACCCCTCTCTCCCCCTCCATAGTTAATTTCCTACATTGAAGAGTATTGGGAGACTCTGATATTGAAAAGTCATTCACAGGAGTAAAGATCCCACAAACCATGCATTATATACTTTCTTTCAGTGAGCAGTTGAGACATAGAACTAAAAAAAAAGTCTCTGAGAGCAAAGTGAAGAGGATTAAATATATACCTACTATACCAATGAAAATATTAGTCATTCATAGTTGAAATGAACAACATGCATATTTGAAGAATATTATAAAATAGGTAAAAAATTATGTTGATGCACCACTATATGCTGAAAGATTAAATAATCTAAAAACAAATAACAGCTTCCAAAAGTTGCGCATAAGAAACCCTCAATCTGTTATTAAGCTGAAGTCTTTGAAGTCACTTGTCATTATTCATAACAATAAAATATGTTGGAGTCAGTTTTCAGTGCATTACCAGTACTGTCATGACTTGTTACTTGGTCACACATCTTACATTGAGAATTAGTCTCATGAAACCTTATAACATTAGTTAGAATTGAGGTCTGTGTTCATTGAAACAAAATTCCCTTTGTAAAGCTCCTGTTCTTTGAACCGGACACCATTCATGAACCATAAAGACCAAGACAGTGATGTATTTTATTAAAAGGAAATGGATTATGATAATTGACAAAAGCCCAGAGTTAAAAGAAAGAGTAAAATTAAGGCAAGAAGTAAAGTCACATATTAACACAAATATCTTTACCTTGTTCAAAAGTAATAACTACCAAAAGCTTAACATATATTAGGGATTGTGCTAACAGATTTGAATACATTACCTTGTTTAAACCTCAAACCAAGCAAGAAGGTGATTGTGGTTATCCACTGCCTGTATAAAACTGTGAACTGAGCTTTAGAGAGGCTTTAGAGAGGAACTCCTCTCAAGATCACTTAGCTAATAAGTGGTGATGCAAGATTTTGAATCCAAGGCCTGTGGTTTTAACCACTTCTTAGTTACTTTTTCTCCTTGCTATACTCAATGCCCAAAGTTAAAGGAGTAAAGGTTTATTTAGCTCACAGTTTGTAGAGGATTCAGTCCATAGTGAGCTGGCCCCAAGGCAGGGTGGCATGATGGCGGGCAATACAGTGGAGAAACAGTTTGTGACAGGCAGAAGGCAGCAAAGCAGTGAAGTAGAGAAGCAGCAGCAGCAGCAGCAGCAGGTCTGCCTTCTTCTGTGTCTTATGTTCACCCAGTCTGCCCACTTTCTGGGTGGTTCTATCCACACCCAGGATGGGCCTTCCACACCCAATCAGTAGACTAATTTAGTAACCACATGTTCTCAATCCAAGAATCACAAACCCTGGATTCAGGCATCCCTGAAAAACCCCACCTGTGATGGTGTGAAACTTTGAGGGCACATCTGGAGACAAGCCATGACACTACCTCTCAATTCTATTGCTGTAATCCCATTTGAATACTCTGTCAACTAATATCCTCTCAGAGATCAGACTGACTCTCTTAATGTGAGAATTATCATCCAAGCTGAGGTAATTTTGACAATATGAAGAGTTCCATTAATAATTTTGTGACCATTCACTAGGACTATCTCAGGAAAACATTTAAAATCTTTTTAATCAGTATTCTGACATAATACATATATAGTAAGAATTCAAACACCAGTTTATAACATTAATTGTATGGACCTTAGCTGGTATATCACAAACACCTGCAGGGTAACAGTTGTGATTTATAGTGATGTGTTAAGAGACCTCTGGTGCACTTGGAGAAAATTTATTTTCCTGGCTTAAAAGAAACCAATCAATTGTATGGGTCCAAAATGGTGCTTTGGGGGCAATGTGGAGTCAAGTTGTACTATGAAACTTCACAAAGGTGACAACCTTTATTTCAGTGATGAAAAGTCAGTCCCTACTTACAAGTTCCCAATGCCCCTGGACTAACAGAGAAGCAGTTCTGTTAATCAGGCAATAGGCACCAAGGCAACCTATGGTTTAGTAGCCTGAGTCCAGGAGAGAGTAGGATATGGGAGCAGATCTAGAGGCAAGAGAAGATGAAGAGGCAAAGACAAGGTGTGGGTGTGGAGAAGAGTAAAATGAAGTAGTGGGAGAAACAGAGGCATCCAGCTGTCATGTGGATTTCTTTAAGATACAGTTATGGATTTTTATGGTGATTCAGTAGTTTTATTAATCTAACAAAATAAAATTTAATATTTTCTACTCAGATATTCTTCTAGACTATTATAATGCATGTGCCATTTTTCTCTGAGGATGCACAATTTTCATAGTGATGCAACAAATGTTTCTTGAGACGTTAGTATGTGTATGTGACTCAAGTATGTGACTCCAGAAGGCTTCTAAGAACTGGGCATGTAAAATAAAAGTGAGCAGGACAAATACTCTGACCTCTTCCTTCAATATGTCTAAATGCTCTTGTCAAAGTGAAACTTTAAAAATATATTTATATAAACACTCTTTATCCAAGTTATCACAATATGTGCTCTCTAACCTTCGATTTCCTCAAGTACAAATTAAGGGCACTGACCTTGATACTTCCCCAAGCCCCATAGCTCTAAAATCCTGGATTTTGTTGTCACTCTCCTCACTTGATGTGAAGGCTGTTGCCTTTCTTTAGTCAAATTTTCTGTTCTTAGTATTAAAATCTAAATCTATATCAGAGGAGTACATTTAACATTTTTCCATATGCGGAATATAAATCAACAGGTTAAATATATAAATCAACTGTAGAGATAATCCAAAAGCATAGTTATGAAACCGACATGCAATGTACTCTTCCAGTAGTCTCTTCTGGAAGGTATACTGGAAGCTTGACCCTGTTCTCTGTGGATTTTATGTAAATCAGTACTTCAAAGAAACCACATGGTAACAACACTATGGTTGAATGAGAAAGTTTACTTCTTATTACCCTTGACTGGAGAATAAGAAAAAAAAAACACCTCATCGTGTCAATGTTGAGAGTGATAACATTTGGCAAGCTAGTATAGGGTGAGGAGAGGAAGCAAACATTAGTGTTTTTACTTGTCAGTACTTGACAGTTACTTACATATATGATCCCAAGCTTACCAGCAGTCTACCTCACAGGTATTGTTATTTTTCCATGTTTAAATGGAGAAACTAAGTCTTTTAGGGGAAAATAAAATTGTATATGAACAAGTAGAATGTAGCAGAGTTAAGAAGGCATTTTTGAGTCTGGGGCCATGGAAAATCAGTTTCTTCCATTCTTCCCTACACTAACCATCTTCCTTTAGAGTCACTGCAATTTGGAGATTATGTAAATGCATACATAACCTAGTGCCCAGTTTTATCTCCAAGCTCAAATGGCTCCTTTTCTTAAATGGCTATGCCTATGTCCATCTAACCTGGCAAAATCATATGATGGCAGATTGATTTGCTTTGGAATCAGATTGATGCCCAGACAAAAAAATAGGAAAACAGCTGATTTAGAACTTACATGTTCATGAAGAATAAATACACTGTGGATTCAGAGATTAAATTATATGTGTGTTAAATGGCAAATTGGGTAATTAATAGCAACTTGACTTTGGGTAAATTACTCCACTCTGAGTTTCTGTTTTTTTCTTCTGTTAAATAATTCTATTGCTGCTCATTTTTGAGGAGTAAATAAGCCTATACCAATTAAACATTAAAATAAAAACATGGAAATCCCAGAGTTCAGTGTCTGGCACATAGGAATTACTCAATGAATATTTCTGTTATTATTTAATAAAACATATACTTTAATAATAAAAATACTGTAAAAAAGAACAATGATGCTTTTAGTGCACATACTCCTTGTGTTGTGTTTTGTTTTGCAGTTATACTTTCATTAGTGGAAGAAGCTAATGTAATTATAATGGGCTAAAACTCATTTGATGGCAAACTGTTAAACTAATGGCCGCCTTGATTTCTCTGATTTCACTTCACATGGCTGCTTCTACATTTATTTATCTTGGTCACTTTTCATGTCTACACAAACCCTCCAATATCAGGACCTTTGTATTAGCTGTAGACTCTTTCTTAAAATCTTCTCATAGCTTCACCTTTCTCATTATTTGGCTTCAGAGAAAATGTGATCGCCCTAAGGAGGTCTCCTTGACTACCCAGCTCAGGTCATGGCAAACCTCTTCAAATGAGTGTCTGTCCTGTTATCCTGGCTACTTTTATTCATAGCATTTATTACTATTTGAAATTACCTTACTCATCTATTTATCTAGTTTTTCTTTATTGTCTATTTTCATCCACTGAATTGTTAGTTCTATCAGGTAAGATTTCTTTTTATTCTTACTATGGTGTCCCCTGAGGTTAGAGCAGCATGTAGCCCAAAGCATCCTTTTAAATATTTGTTGCCTATATTTCTTTGAATTGTTTTGTTTTGTTTTGTTTTATTTATTTACTTTGGATACAGGGTCTTGGATTGTAGTTCAGGCAGCCCTGAGCTCTCTATGTAGCCCAGGCAAACCTCAAACTCAGCAATCCTCCTGCCTCTGCTTCCAGAATGCTGGGATTGCAGGCCTGAGCCACCATGCCCACCACTGTGGTATGTGGTACTGATTGCTGGTGGGGGTGAGTCACCACACCCAGCATTGTGGTATGTGGTTACCAGAGTTCGAATTTAGGACCTTGCGTGCGTTTGGGAGGCAGACGCTGAACCACTGAGCTAATTCCTTGGCCCAAATGGTTTTATTCTTTTTCTAGGAGAAAATCCATAAGAATTATTTTTTTACTTAATTGGATAATTTTACTTTCTGTTTCCCCAAGCATTCAATAATTCATCAACTTACCTGAATAAATTTTAAATCTGGATTGACTTCCACATTTAAAATCCTGATTTAATATGTTTAGTGTAGAAGAATCCAATGAAAATAGGAAGCTATTAATTTTGTGACTTTTCAGCATCCAACACATGCACCTGGTGTAACTCTGAGTGTGACCTTATATTATGTAACAGTAACAGAAGACCAATAACAGTAAGACCTGAGGGGACAAAGAGGGTCAGAGCTCTTGTCTCTCAAGGCAAAACAACCTTTAGCTTTGTGAAGGCTCTGTAGATCCCTGCAAAAAGGCTGCAGCAAGACAGGATCACATTTACCAAATATAAACTCTGTGATGATTTGGTCTAACTTCAATCAGTAATGTGGTTAAAAATGAAAGTTCGATTTCAGTCCAAGAGAGGTTCCCCTGCACTGGTTATAATGGGTAATATATTACAGTCCCTGTGGTACCCACTTCATTCAGCAAGATTTATTCCAGACAAGTCTGGCTGATTTATCCTTCTCACTAATGAGCTCTTCCTTCAGCAGAGCGGTTGTTCCCAAGCTGAGAGCTGAGTCATTAGCAGAAGGATCGAGAGGACATTCAGAGTTTGGGAGACTGACTTGACACAAGATTGGGGTAACAAGTAATTTAACTGTGAGAAGTCCCCCCAAACACTCTGAATTTCATCAATTCTTATATGCTATTTTTTGAAAAGAAAACAAACACTTAAAAATTTTTAGCTAATTTGTTCATGATACTCATGCAGCTAATACAGTTCTGGAGATTAGAAAATAGGTTTAAGGAGGCTTTAGGGAGGATGGCAGAATGGTAAATAGCAGCAAATCAGCCCCTCTAGGATTTGGAGGCCAAACACTAGAATATAATAGTAAAATATAACACTAGAACATAACAACCAAACACGAGAATATAGCAATCTGAGAAAGAAAAGAAGGAGGGATTAATGGGATGAAAGAAAGATCTATAGGGAGAGCTGGAACCCACAAGGAAAGTGAAGACAGGGCTCAACACAGAAAAAGGAGATTCCAAGCTGCGTTTTCTCCCCGATTCCTGGCTTGCAGTGTGAGAAAAGAGACTGAAATTTGGAGAGATTTAACAAGGGCATGTGAGCCCACAGGGCTTCGGGGAGAAACAAACCAGTGGAATGAGCAGGGAATGCTGTGAGTTATAACTGCTGGTGACTGACTCTAGTTCAAAAAGTAAAGACAAGAAAGAAAAATACTGATGGTTAAAAAAAAAGGAAACAAAGTTTATGTATATAGGGTGTTGGGGGTTGTAGGTTTGTAGGGTAGGGGAATGGGAAAAAATGAGAATCAAGATATGTCACGTAAAGATACAAATTCTCAAGGTTGAATGTCATCACAATGTATGCATAAAATATATCAGTAAAATCAATTTTGTAAAATGTCATATTGAGGACTGGACATTTAGCTCAGTGGTTCCAGTGACTGCCTAGCAAGTGCAAGGTCCCTGGTTTGATCCTGGGTAACCACGTACAACAGTACTGGGTATGGTAACTCACGCCCACCAGCAATGAGTAACACATACCACAATGCTGGGCGTGGCGGCTCATATCTGTAATCCCAGCACTCAGGAGGTAGAGGCAAGAGGATTGCTGAGTTTGAGGCTTGCTTAGGCCACATAGTGAGCTCAGGACCAACCTGAACTACAAAGTGAGACCCTGTCTCAAAAAAACAAAAAGAAAACAAAACAAAAGTGTCTCATGCAGAGAGTGCTTAGCCAGATGCCATTTCCAGGAGCCCAGGATTTGGAGCAGCTATGGGTTGGCTTTATCTCAGGCCTCCCAGTGACTGGGAGAGGCACAAGTACAGGAAATATCCAGGGTCAAGAATCCCTGGTCAGGCTGGCAAGACACATGCAGATCGTCTTAGGTCGAACAGGTTAGTACCCAACTCCACAACCAGAGGCCAAGATCAGCCCGCATTTCTGTGGATTGAAAACACCAGAATCAGTATCCTGCCCTACTCCTACAACAGGTTTGCTGTGATCATCCAGTATGGATCTAGCCTCTGTCTGCCTTTTGATCTACTGGTTACAGTGGGAACATTCCCTAAATTGGACTCTACTATAAGTTGTAAACCCCAGAATATAGCCACAGACCTGAAATCACAGGAAAAAAATCTCTCTCTACTCTCTCTCTCTCTCTCTCTCTCTCGGCTGTTGTTCTCCTCTTTTTCTTGATTATTTTTTTCATGAGTGTGAATAGTACTTTTAGTTTTTATTTTGTTTTATTTAGTTCTCTTTTTTTCCCCTTCTTTCTTTCCCTGCTGCCTTCTTTACCAGTTTCCCAAAGTTTGGATAAAATTCATTCATCCTTCAAAGTGGTTTCTAATCTTTCTTGTCTCTTAATTTGTTTCTTTTTTCCTCTTACTTCTTTTAAATTATCTCCCTTAAAGGTAAAATCACTTTATTCAGAGGAAAATTTACTCTATAAATTTTATGATTTGTTTTAGATTTTGTTATACAACTATAAATATTGCATCCATGGTTAAATGTGACAAACTAAGTTATCACAGTTTGTCATTTTCTAGTCTGTGCTTGATACTATTGCCTTTGTTACTGATTGGACTACTTTAGCCAAGGTGGCAGTTGTGATCAATTGTTCTTCCTTGTATAACAATGCTGAGATTGTCTGTGTATCATAATACTTAATGTTGTGCAGTACCAAAAAACTGGGTGGTAGGCCAAATGAGTAGCAACTTTTCATTCCTAATAATTAAAAAAGATGATCTTGGAACAGACTCAAACGTCAAAAGCTTTCTATACTTAGATGACATTCCTGAAAATTAGTCATTTCCTATGGAAGTCTGAATACCCATAAAAAGCTATGCACTACTAGCAGTTTATAAGTATAATGCAGAAAAATTTTTAAAAATAGAAATTGATAAGACCTGAAAGGAGGTACAATACCAAACCTCCAGGCTTTCAAAAGCAGATCTGAGAGCACTGAGGTAGAAAAAAATCAAAAGCTACCAAGCTGAGCTTTCTGAAATGGTAGCAGCAGGGGAATGGGCATGTGGCTCAGTGGTGTTGCTGCCTGTCTGGGAAACACAAGGTCCTGAGTTCAATCCCCTATACACACACACACACACACACACACACATACACACTCACACAAATAGTAAAGTGAAATGGTAGCAGCAGAATAATAAAGCAGATGAATGAGTTTCTAGAACAAAAAATCAGAAATAATTTTACAGATAAATGAATTGATGATTACCAAAATTAAGGACATAGTTAATGAAACTAGAGTAGATAAATACTAAAAAATTAATAGAGGGATTTGGAAGTAATGGAACCATGAATGTCCAACATAGGAAGGAACTAAATTCCTTAAAACAGATTCAAGCAGGTATCCAGGAGGTTAAAAATTCTATTGAAAGTATTACAGCAGAGTCAACCAGTGTGAGTATAGAATGTCAGATCTAGAAGACAAGTTTTTCATTAGTGATCATCAAATGAAAAACTTCTTTTGTATTGATTATGAAAAATCAATACAAAAGCTGCTAGATGATTTAAAGAATAATAGAAGATTCACCAGAATCAGTGAAAACTCAGAAAATAGGACAAACGACATATGTTCACAGAAATAGTGACAGAAAATTTCCCTAGCATGAGAATAGAATTAACACATATAGAAATGATGCTTACATCACTTTAATTAGCCATGATCATGAAAAACTACACCAAGGCATATAATAGTCAAGATTATACAAATGTAACAAAAGAACAGAACATTAAAAGCTGTTAGAGAAAACAAACAAGTTAGCTATAAAAGAAAGCCCATCAGGATCACAGCAGAAAGTCCAGGGAATTAGCTCAGTGATTCTGGAGCCTGTCTCACAAGTGCAAGTTCCCAAGTTCCATCCCTAGCACCAAAAAACACCCCAAACCAAAACAAAACAAAACAAAAAGACTCACAGCAGACTTGTCGGCATGAACTCTAAAGTTAAGCAGCAGTTGGAGTGAAGTATTTCATATCCTAAGAGAGAACAACCTCCAACTTAAATGGATGTAGCACCCAAATTATCTTTCAGAATTAATGGAGAAATAACATACTTCCATGATAAAGAATACCTAAAGAAATTCATGGTCACCAAATCAGTATTACAAAAAGTTCTGAAGGCTATTTTCAAAAAGTACAACAATTCCATGAAACCAATGGAGTGAATATACTAGTAAAGCAAGCAACTGAACTAGGGGAAAGAAAGGGAAAACTGACATGAAAATAATATAACAAAAAACAGTCAATACATTTCAGTTATAATGATCAATGTAAATGCCCTCAACTCACCAATTAAAAGAAACAGATTAGCAGAATGTATCCAGAAACAAGATCCATGAATGTGCTGTATACAAGAAACACATTTAACTCAAAAAGAAATTCATGGGCTGAAAGTCAAAGAACTGAAAACAATACTCCATATGACAAGTACTCAGAAAAAAGCAGGGATACCTACTCTAATTGCAAGCAAATTTGAGTTCAAGTCAAGATTAATCTGAATAGATAAAGTCATTACATATTTGGGAAGGGACCAATCCAAGAAGAGATAATAATCAAAATATATATGGATCAAATACCAGTGCCCCCAACAATGTAAAACAAACATTAATGATATGCAAAATCAAAAAAGTACTAATACATTTGTAATGAGGGACTTCACTAACCCAGTTTTACAAATAGATCAACCAGAAAAAAATCATCAAAGAAATATCAGATGAATGAAATCTTTGAACAAATGGACTTAGTAGATATCTACATATGTTCCACCCCACAACAATAGAATTCAAAATAGACTTCTTAGAAGATCAGAGAACACACTTATGTAAATGACAAGAATTGAAATTGTCCCATGAATATTATCAGATCATAGTGCAATTAAATTGGAAGTCAATGGCAAAAGAAACCACAAAAAGTGCTTGAACATGTAGAAGTTACATAGCACCCTCTTAAGAAACCAGTGGTTCATAGGTGAAATTAAAGAAGAAAATTAGACAGTTTCTTTAATAATGACAATGATAACAGTACAACATACTGTAAATTATAGGCCACAACGGAAGCAGTCCTATGAGGAAAATTTGTAGTCATGAATTCTTCCATCAGAAGAAGAGTGAGTTCAATAAATAACCTAACGTTATACCACATGCTTCTAGAAAAAGAACAAGTTAAGCCAAAGGTAGACACGAAGAAGTAAATTATAAAGATCAGAGCAGAAATTAATGCAATTGAGACCAAGAGAACAATAAAATAGTTGATGAGTTGAAGTCAGTTCTTTGAAAGATTAAATGAGACAGACAAACCCTTAATCAACCTGTCCAAAACAATAACAAATAAAACAAAAAATTCAAATCCATGTGTTTAGGAATGAAAGGGGGTGAAATAACAACAAATCCCGAGGCAATCCAGAAGATTATCAATATCTACTTCAAGAACCTGTACTTTAGTAAGATGGAGAGCAAAGAGCCAATGGACAGATTCCTAGATACACATGAATTACCAAAGCTGAATCAATAATATACAAAAATCCTTAATAAGCCAATATCAGTTAATGAAATCAATACAGTAATTTTTAAATATTACCAACAGACACAATTTAATTCAATCTCAATATTGAGTTAAATATTGATGTGTATATACAAGTTACAAAAAAAGATAAAAGTTAATAAAAAGGGCTGGAGATTTAGCTCAGTGGTTCCAGTGCCTGCCTAGCAAGCATAAGGTCCCTGGTTCAATCCCTAGTAACCACATACAACAATACCAGGCATGGTGAGTCACGGCCACCAGCAATCAGTACCACATCCCACAATGCTGGGTGTGGTGGCTCATGCCTGTAATGCCAGCTTTTGGGAGGCAGAGGCAGGAAGATTGCTGAGTTCAAGGTTTGCTTGGGCTACATAGTAAGCTCAGGGCCAGCCTGAACTACAAAGTGAGACCCTGACTCAAAAAAAAAAAAAAGTTAATAAAAAAATTACCAACAAAAAAAGCCCAGGTCTTGATGGATTCACTGCCGATTTCTATAAGAAATCTAGAAAATATATAATGCTACTAGCTGTCAAATTCTTTAATGAAATTGAAATGGAAACAGTTCTCCAAACTCATTCTGGAAGCACACATTACACTAGTACCAAAACCAGGGATCCAGGGATGGCTCAAACTATGGTAATCAATAAATGTAATGTACCATATTAACAAAACCAAGGACAAAAGCCACATGATCTTCTCACTAGATGCATAAAAAGCATTTAACAAAGACCAGCATGAATTCATGACCTAAACCCTGAAAAAAATGCAGTAGATACACTTAGCTCAATTCTAATAAAAGCCACTTATGACAGACCCATGGCCAACATCATGCTAAGTGATCAAAAACTGAAAGCTTTCGTTCTAAAGTCAGGAATAAGACATGAGTGCCAGCTGCCAACACTCTGATTCAGTAATTTTCTGGGAACATTAGCCAGAGCAATCCATAGAAGAAGGAAGTAAGAATAGGAATGGAAGAAGTTAAATTATCATTATTTGCAGATATAATACTTTACATAGAAGTCACTGAAAAATTTGCCTATATTTAATAATCAAATTCAGTAGCATAGAAAGATACAAAGTGATCACTAAAATATCAGTAGCACTCGTGCACAAATGACAGACTCACTAAGAGAGAAATCAGGGAGACAGTGACATTCAAAATAGTGTCAAGAAAAGTGAAAAATTTAGGAATCAAAGTAGTGAAGAAAGTAAAGGACCTTTACATTGAAAACTATAGTACTCTGAAAAAGGATCAAAGGAAATATCAGAAAGATATCCCTTCTTGGATAGGCGCATCAATATAGTGAAAATGGGCATATTTTCAAAACTATATACAGATTTAATGCAATCTTGATCTGAATAACCATAGCATGTCTCACAAAATGAGAGAAAACAATCTTAAAGTTAATTTGGAACCAGAAGAAACTAGAATTGCCAAAGCAATTCTGGGCAACAAAGGCAAGGGAGGGGGCATCTCAATTCCTGACTTGAAACTACCACAAAGCTTGTGTGATGAAAACAGTGTGGTAACCAGCAAAACAAAAACAAAAACAGACCTGAGGGTTAGTGGAACAGAACATAAGATGCCAAAGCAACTCCAAACACACTAGCTACCTTGTCTTGGAGAAGGGACCAAACTCCTTCACTAGAAGAAAGATAGCCTCTTTAGTAAATTGTGCTGGGAACTGGCTTTCACATGCCAAAGATTAAAAACCTAGACTCATATCTCTCACCATGCAGTAAACTAAAATTGAAATGGATCAAAGATCTATATATTAAAATAGAAATATTTAATCTGTTAGAAGGTAGAATACATAAAATCCTTGTAGATGTAAGTGTAAGCAAATACTTTATAAACAAAACTCCAATTGCCCAAGAAATATAAAGAAACAATTGGAATCTCATCATAATGAAAGGTTTTACACAGCAAAAGAAGCCATGAAAAGAGTGAAAAGACAATCCACAGAGTGGGAAAAATTTTGCCAGCTATTCCTCAGACAAAGAACTAGTACCTAAAGTATAGAAAAAAACTCAAGAAAATTGGATGCCCCAATTTAAAGACTCAACCCCAAAACAACACAGAATCCATGTCCTTCCAGAAAGACTGGCTGTTTTGAAATCAATCAAACAACAAATGATGGAAAGGCTGTAGGGGAAAAGGAATCCATTTCCACTGTTGGTGGGAGTGTAGACTTATACAAGCAAAATGAAAATCAGTATGGAGATTCCTCAAAAACTAAAAGTAGAGCTGGGCGTAGTGGCTCACACCTGTAATCCCAGCACTTGGGAGGCAGAGACAGGTGGATTGCTGAGTTCGAGGCTTGCCTGGGCTATATAGTGAGCTCAGGGCAAGCCTGAACTACAAAGTAAGACCCTGTCTCAAAAAAAAAAATCTAAAAGTAGAAGTTCTACTTGGTTTTGGTATCTTCTCAAAAGAGGAAAAATCATCATGTCACAATGATATATGCATTATGTTTATAGCAGCACTATGTTTATATGTTTATAGCAACACAATTTGTGAAATTTAAATTTTGGGAAAAGTTCAGATATGTCGATCATCAAGAGAGAAATGGATAAAGAAACTGTAGTTTTTGTAGAAAATGGAGTACTACTATGCTACAAAGAAGGATAAACTTGAGATATTTTTTAGGTAAATGGATACACTTTGAGTCCATACTTTTCACTGAAATCAGGCACACATGTTTAAATAGTGCATTCTCTTGTAAATAATGACCAAAATGGATGCTAGATATTGGAAAGTAGCAAGAAAGTGTTCAAGTGGGAGTGGTGAAAGAGAAGGGAAGAAAGAGAAAAAGGAAAAAGGAACAGATGAAAAAATGTAAACAAAGCATTTTTAAATAAGGAAAGGTTGAGGGGAGAGGAGAGTGAGAAAAAAATCAAGATATGTACATATAGAAATTCTCTATGATGAATGTGATCATTATGTATATCATAAGTACACCAATTAAATTATTTTTTAAATGATAGGTTTAAAAAGATATCCTAGTCAATTCCACAAACTCACATTCTGAAGAGATAGCCACCACTATAAATATTCTTGGCATTTTCTAAATGTTTCTAGGTATATATAAATATAGAGTAGCACTTCCATTCATAAATATTTTTTGTTTGCAAACATTTGGTTTCTGAAAAGAATTGTTTGGCAATTTTTGTTTTTATTTGTAAACTCTGCATCAGTGACAAACAATACTGCAGCAATCTTTCCCACACAAACACAACTGTGCCCATGTTTTCCAAAATTATAAAACACATTAAGTTTGGGAACCTAGGTACTATTGTACCTATCTATGCTCATGCATAGGTAAATAGAAAGTTGTGTAGCAATGAGGTCCATCAAGAAATAGAACCTATACAGTGTGACAGATTGCATTGATGGACCCAATTCTTCACTCCTTTCAGGAACTTTACAGTCTTCTCCTGCCATAGGTATTCAACCTGCGCTATCATTCGACATTGGACTTAATCATACCACGTGTTTTTGTTAATGGGATATTAGCAGACTTGAAAAAGTACAGTTTTAAAAATAGAAATACCAGGACTGTCGTCCTGAATTTCTGCTATTATCCTAAGAATTTGTATGGGTCAGCCTGCTTGAAGATGTGATTCTCACATCTCTCAACCCTAAAATGTGTAAATGAGTCCAACAAGGTCAGAAAAGACTTTTAACCACCTGCTCCCCATTTGACCACAGATACTTGGGGAATAAATGCTTGTAGAGCCACTGATATTAGTGGTTAATTGCTAAGCAATTTTATTGTGATAGTAGGTAACTAGTGAAACTCTTCCCATATTGACATATAAAGAACTATCTCTTAGGTCAGAGATTTAACTGGGCCCACTGTCTGCCTAGCAAGCACAAGGTCCCTGGTTCCATCACTGGTAACCACATACAACAATACCAGACATGGTAACTCTTGCCCACCAGCAATCAGTGCCACATACCTCAGTGCTGGATGTAGTGGCTCACACCTGTAATCCCAGCACTCGGGAGGCAGAGACAGGAGGATTGTTGAGTTCAAGGCTCACTTGGGCAACATAGTGAGCTCAGGACCAACCTGAACTAAGAGAGAGAGAGAGAGAGAGAGAGAGAGAGAGAGAGAGAGAGAGAGAGAGAGAG
>PVIC010033219.1:0-20260 GCA_004025085.1 Thryonomys swinderianus
GATGAGGGAAAGGAATAAATATGATACAGAAAGAAAATAAAAGAGCATGTATAAGGGGGGAGGAGGGGGGAGTGGGTAGGGATATGGGTAAAAATGAGAATTAACTTGTGGCATATACTGGTACAAATTTCCCAATGTTATATGTGATTTTGAGATGTATATAAATTGTACCAATAAAGAATTCAATTTAAAAAAAAAGAAAAAATATTTGAAAAGGCATAAAACTATTATTAACAAGAACATGTTTGGTTAAAGAAATTTATTAACATTGTTACCTAGAATTGTTATTGATATTCTACGTCTTTTGTGGTTCCAGATGAATTTTGGATCATTTTCTCTAGATCTGTGAAGTATGTTATTGGGATTTCAATTGAGATTGCAGTGAATCTATATAGGGGTTTTCAGAGTATAGCCATTTTGATGATATTGGCTCTTTCTACCCAGGAACATGGGAAATCTTTCCATTTTCTGATATCCTCTTCTATCTCCTTTTTCAGAGTCCTGTAGTTTTCAGAGTACAGATCTTTTACTTTCTTTGTTAGACTGATTCCTAGATATTTCATTTTTTTGGATGCTATTATGAAAGGGCATGACTCCCCAATTTCTCTCTCTATGAGTCTATTGTTTATGTATACAAAGGTTATTGAGTTTTGAGTATTGATCTTGTATTCAGCTATGCTACTAAATTTGGCAATTAAGTCTAGCAGTCTTTCGATTGAGTTTTTAGGATTTTTTATATACAGTATCATGTCATCAGAAAATACTGACAGTTTAACTTCTTTCCTATCATTATTCCTTTTATTTATTTATCTTGTCTAATTGTTGTGGCTAATGTTTCTAACACTATATTGAACAGGAGTGGTGAAAGTGGATATCTTTGCCTTGTTTATGATCTTAGTGTGAAAGGTTTCAGTTTCTGACCATTTAAGATGATGCTGACTGTTGGTTTCTCATATATAGTTTTTATTAGGTTGAGATATAGTCCATATATTCCAATTTTCTGTAGGTTTTTATCATGAATGGGTATTGGATCTGTAATGAACAGACACCTTTCAGATGAAGAAGTAAAAGCAGCTAAAAAAGCACATGAAGAAATGCTCAACTTCACTGGCCATTTGAGAGATGCAGATGAAAACAACTCTGAGATTTCATTTCACTCCAAAAAGAGTGGATGCTATCTAAAAATTAGCCAGCAACAAATGCTGGTGAGGCTGCGGGGAGAAAGGAACCCTTCTCTACTATTGGTGAGTATATAGACTAGTACAGCCCCTATGGAGATCATTGTGGAGATTCCTCATAAACTAGGATTAGATGGTGGCTCAAGCAATCCCAACACTAAGGAGGTAGAGACAGAATTGCTGTGTTCGAGGCTTGTCTGGGCTACATAGTGAGCTCAGGACCAGCATGGACTACAAAGCAAGACACTGTCTCAAAAAAAAAAAAAAAAACTAGGATTAGACGTCCTATTTGATCCTGCTATTCTCCTGCTAGGGAGATAGGCAAAAGAATTAAAAGATTCATATCACAGCTATTTATGTGCACCTGTGTTTATAGTAGCCCAGTTTGTGATAACTAAATCTTGGAAACAAGCCAAATGTCCATCAACTGGATAAAGAAGACATGTGTTTTTTTTAATAAAATGGAGTAATACTCTGCCATAAAGAATGATAAGTTTGAGTCATTCATACTCAAATGGACATACCTTGAGAACATACTCATAAGTGAAATAAGCAGGTCACAGATGTGTAAATACCATATCTTTTCTCTGGTATGTGAACTCAAAATATAATTAAGTCCTAGAATGCATGACAGACACTATAAAATAGGTAATATCCTAAGGAAAATGGGGGTAGGGGTAAATAATGAAGGGAAAGAAAAACTGTTTTGGTTAAAAAAGGGAAAACAGAGGCAGAAGCAGGAGGATTGCTGAGTTCGAGACTTGCCTGGACTATATAGTGAGCTCAGGGCCAGACTGAACTACAAAGTGAGACCCTGTCTCAAAAACAAAAGGGGGGAAACAAACTCATGTATATAAGGGTAGGGGTCATAAGGTGGGTAGGAGAATGGGAAAAATAAGAATTAAGCTGTGGCATACACTGGTACAAATTCCCAATGTTGAGTGTGATCATGATGTATATATACAATGTGCCTGTATCACAATAAAAATTTTTTAAAAGAAATAGATTAACATTGTCTCTCAGATATATTTTTACAATTAATATGTAGTAGTTACATATTTTTTTTGAGACTGGGTCTCGCTCTGTAGTTGAGGCTGTCCCTGAGCTCACCATGTAGCCCAGGAAAGTCTCAAACTCAGCAATCCTCCTGTCTCCACTTCTCAAGTGCTGAGATTACAGGCATGAGCCAATACTCCTGGTTAATTACATATTTTCTAAGAAGCATGTAGTTACATGTTGATAGAGAACACTTAAATAGAATAAAAAGATGAAAAAGCACTGTATTCAGATTTCTTGAGAAAAATTTAGATCCTTCAATAGTCAAATAAAATTATAAAACTGTATAAAATTATTTAAACTTTAAGTCCTCACTCTATCACATGTACTAGGTTAAAAATGTAAAAATATTGATTATATGCTAACTTCAAATGCATACATGTTGAGTATAATTTATTCAAATTAACAAACACTAGGGATGTTGAAATTATTCCTTCCTTTTACTATTAGTCCCTTCCTTCTTATAATACACGTGATTCAATTAACAATTTCCCATCAATCCTTTGTTCTTATGTCTCAGAAACTGAACAAAATACTTGAATTAAAAAGAGGCAGATGAGCAAAGCTTGAGTTTTAGATGTTTTGAAGATCAGTGTGAGAAAACTCAGCCAAATTGTATACTTTTGATGTCTCAGCTTTCAAGTCGCCCCAGACACTGAGCTCTGGTCTCAATGCAAGGACATGGGATACCCCCATTTCAAAGCCTTCCCTTCCTCAGGATGAGATGTTCGACCTTTGAAAGGTAACATTCCAATCCCCTTGTGATCAATCAAATGTTTTTTTTTTAACAGAAGCTTCTGAAATATTGTTATAACCCACAAAAAAAGGAAAAAATAATACAAAAGAATAGATTCATACTTAACCAAAACTAAAAGGCAAAAGGACATATTCCACATAGTTCCACCCAAAGACAACATGCAACAGAAACGCAGTGCCTCAAGGGGGTCAAAGCACTGCAAATAAAAAGAAAATCTCACAGCCAGATGACTAAAGTAGTGAACAGTTATGCAAACTTTATAACAAACTCATTGTAACATACTTCTCAGAAATGGTAACCATGTAGAGAAAGTATGAATGTTAAGACTATTTAATTCTTATACATGTTAATAGAGAAAATAAATATCTAGTACCTGCAAAATTTATGAAATTATGTTATTCAAAGTGGTCTGTGCATGTGCAGGGAACCAGGTGATTAGATAGATATAAATACATTTAGGTTAAGTCCTAAACAGTTCACCCATAATAGGTGCATAGTTACACCACTCAGTCTATTTTGGCTCAGGCTACTGAAGGCTTGGCTTTTACAGGCTCCAGCTCTTCCTTAACTCCCCATGTAGTGTCCAAGGTCTGACTGCAGTTGGCTTTTCAGTCTGACTGCCAGTTGCTTTGATGAGTGACAGGTCAGGACTCCACAAAAACCACCTAAAGCCAAATTAGAAATGTTCCCAGATTTCTCTAGACCTTTAACAAACCTTTAGTAGTGATTCTCACAAGATACCCATTATCAGAGAATGCCAGTACTAATAATTGTCAATTTAAAGTTCTTCCATAGGTCTGTTAAATCAGAAACTTGGAAAGAACAACCTGTTTTTAACAGGCCAAGTAACTCTGATGCATATTCAAGTTTGAGATAGACTGTTTTGGTCCCAATTCAGTTCCTAACATCTTTGGGCATTGAGTTACTTGAGAATACTGCTGCATTGGTTCCTATGGCAGGAATAGACTGAATAAAGAAGATGTTTTTTTTTTTTAATGGAATGGAGTATTACTCTATCATAAAGAATGATGAATCAGATCATTTATTCTCAAATGGATGTACCTTCAGGACATACTCATAAGTGAAATAAATAGGGTCACAGATGTGTAAATATAGTATCTTTTCTCTGGTATAAGAAACTGAAGCTGTATATGTGTTCCAGAATGCATGATCAATATTGTGAAATAGTAAATATGCAAAGGGAAATGGGGCATAGGTGTAAATAATGAGGAAAAAAATTGATGGTTAAAAAAAGGAAAAAAATGTTGTGTATGTAGGGTCAGGGGATGGTAGGGTGGATAAGGGAAGTGGGATAATGAGGATTAAGTTATGTCATATATTGGTATAAGTTCTCATTGTGGAGTGTAATTGTGATGTTTATATATTAAGTATCAATAAAATGTACCAGTAAAAAATGGCAAAAAATGAAAATCAAGACACATCATGTACAGGTACAAATTCTTAATGTTGAGTGTGGTTATGATGCATATCTAAAATGTACCAGTAAAATCAATAAAGGAAAAAATTAAACTTTTTCATTATGAAATTTTATTTGTTCTATGGCCTAGTATCTTCTATCTTTTCTTGTATCTACACTCTTTCTGAAACCTAACAGAGAATCACATTCCCTTGAGGCTTTCTCTTTCACCAAGGGCACATCCTGAGCATCTTTATAGTAGTGAAGGCAACGCCTCTAAACCATTCAAGGAACACACTCACCCTATATTAGAAAACATGTTCCTTGTCTGAAAGTCTATAGACGCCACAGGCCATAAGTCATTCAGGAACTCAAGTTCCTGTGGTCATCTTGAGTTGCCATTCCCAGAGCCCTGTCTTCCTCTGCACAGCAAAAGATGGATGTCAGCCTCTCCATGACCCAAATTAAAGGGAAAAATAGGTAGCCCAAAGATTTCTTTTTAATGAAATCCACTCAAAAGGTGCAGACTGACTCTTCTTTACCTTCAGCTGTATACATTTTGCTTGAAGCCATGCTCTTCAGTCAGGTAACCTGGATGAAGAGTGAAAAGGCCAGACTGGACAACAGGTAATTAACAACCCGCCTACCCCCCTCATGCCCTCTGATAGTCCTCTGCCTTTTACATATAGAACAATGTGTACAATCTTTGGTTCTAAAATTGCAATATGACTACATCTTAATAGTGTGTCAAAGTTTAATTGTTCATGACCCTTTTGTCTGTGACTTCAGATTATTCTATGATTATTAGCAGGGACAGATTCCCTTCATAAATATATGCAAAGATCAACATAGAATGTGTAGGAGAAAGTAACTAGTGAATTTGAAGCCAGAATAGCAGTGCTTGGAGATTTCACCCACCCTTTCATTCTGTTCAGAAGTTATCTTCAAAGTGGTTATATGTGCATGTGTGCATAGAAAGAGATTTTATATCCCTATATTTTTGCACACCATTCATATAGGCAGTTATCATATATGAATTTGATTTCTCACTATAATTAGTTATAAGGTCAACACTTTATAATGTAGAAAGTATTTGCTCTTAGAGGAAACATGTTTCTAATAGGCTAAAAAAGCATAGACTGTTTCTCAAAAGAATCCTTTGTAATTTATGTAGCACTATAACTAAGTTAATTATAAGCATCTACTGGTGATTTTAAAACCTCATCTTCTAGCCGGGCATGGTACCACTCCCCTATAATACTAGCTCTCCAGAGGCAGAGGCAGGAGGATTGCCATGAGTTTGATGTCAGCCTGAGCTACACACTGAGATCCTGTCTCAAAACCAGCCCTCGTCCTCTGATACCCATCCCACTGCCACTCTTAGTACCACATATTGTTAGTATGGGCAAGTGTTCTCCTCTTGCCTCTCGCCTGGGCACCAGTGAGAACAGCAGCTTTGGCTTTGACTAAGAATCCACTCATACTGCACGAGGGCTTAGGAGTCAAGTTTTGTATTCTAAACTTTACATACTAAAAGTCCACAGGTCTGAGTTTCCAAATGAAGTGATATTTGAGGGAAATGTTTCAATGTTGAGCAACTTATCAATCACATTTTATCTTTGTGTGTGTGTGTGTTCCCATGGATTTGCCCATTGGGGGCATTATGCTTAAATAAGATCCTTATATTTCTATATCAAGAGCTTGGCTGACTGTATCTTAAAGTTGAATATATTGAAGTGTCAGGATACTTGGAAGACATAGCCCTTAGAGGACAACAGTTGTGACTCATTAAGGGATGCATTTTTTTCTCCTGCTTGCCCTTTACTTTATCATTTGAACAGCAAGGATAATAGCCAGGTCCAGTATTTTCCTGCTGGGGCCCTAGAGAGCACAATAGATCGGGAGAATTTTGTATGTGATGTAAAAATAATTGGATTTACTATAAGAGTCAGAGTTAATTTTTTTAAAAAACAGGTTCAATTTAAATGAATTTGATAAGACAAGGAAATGAGGAAGTTAAGCTACAGTAACAAAAATGTTTCAAAGTAAAACTGAAAAAATAAAATGACTAGGGATATACAAAAGTTTTATGTATCACATAAAATCATTATAATTTAATTCTTATATTCACAAACTTAATGGTCAATCTAGTATTGCATGGGTAACATGTCAATTTGTTCTTTGTAGTGGATGAAAATAATTAACAAATTTTCAAATACAAATGTTGCACAGAGGAGAAAAAACTGGTATAAGTAGACAAGAGTATCAGTTATTTTAAAACTCTGATGAAAAATGCTTTTATATGCAATATATAAATCTGTATATAACTTGAGCCAAAATCTGGACACTTCATATTAAATTTTACTAATTTTACTGGATTTTTATTTAATTATATTCTTATGTACCTAGTATGCTCTTTTTAAGGAAATGTTTAAGAAAATAATTGCTAGCAATCTGAAAATGTCCTTGCTGAAGAGAATGAAGTACTATTATGACTGATTAACCTCTCAGCATGATATCCATGTATTGCTTTCTAATAATTTTTGATTATTAGTGCCTTTTTCAAAATATCTGCAGAAAATTATACCTCTAAGTCAACTTAGCATTATTTCAAAGGAAAAACATTCCCAAACTCTTTACTTTCCTTATGACTATTCCCATCACTAAACATGGATGTCTTCTAGATCAAGATTTCGTTTTACTTTTTCCCTGCTGAAGGACAATCCCACGCTTTCTCTGAACTGATGTATGTTCTCACTCCTTTTCTATCTCCTGCCTCAGCTTCCCTTAATGTTAGGGTTACAGGCAGGAGCATTGAGCCTGGGTTTAGCTCTGGATTCTGGCTTTAATTCAGGTACACATAATCTGTAATGATTTTCTGAATGATGCTCAGAAGCTAAGTTAATGGAGACACTTTTAAGGTCCTCAAATGTCTTTTTTAATTGACTTTATCAGTACATTTTATACGTTCATTATGATCCCATTCAGCATTGAGAATTTGTGCCTGTACATGACACACCTTAACTCTCATTTTCCACTTTCCCCTGCCCTCCCTATAATCCCCACCCCCTATATACAAAAACTTTGTTTCCTTTTTTATTATGAAAATTTTTCTTTCCATGCTTTGCTCTCCCCTACTCACCCTTTCCCTTTTCCTTTTGCACATTTTCTTCTTATTTCAAATTACCTATAATACATTTTGACATTCATTTAAACCATCAGGTTTCCATACTAGAGAAAAGATATGACATTTGTGTGTGTGTGTGTGTGTTCCATTTACTTCAGTTAGGAATATGTTCTCAAGGTACATTGAGTATAAATGACTCAAATGTATTATTCTTTATGGGTGAGGAGTACTCCATTTTATTTATTTATTTATTTATTTATTTATTTATTTATTTATTTATTTATTTATTTATTTATTTATTTTTGAGACAGGGTCTCGCTTTGTAGTTCAGGCTGGCCCTGAGTTCACTATGGTGCCCAGGCAAGCCACCGCGAACTCAGCAATCCTCCTGCCTCTGCCTCCCGAGTGCTGGGATTACAGGCATGAGCCACCACCTCTGGCATTGTGGTATGCGGTGTTGATTGTTGGTGGACGTGTCTCCACGCCCAGCATTACATGTGGTTACCGGGGATCGAACTCAGGTCCTTGCGCTTGTGAGGCAGGCACCAGAACCACTGAGCTAACCCTCTGGCCCTCCATTTTATTAAAAATAAAAATCACTCCTGTTGATGGGCATTTGAGTTGCTTCCAAGATTTAGCTAATACAAACTAGGCTGCTATAAAAGTGGGTGCACATATGTCACTGTGGAATGATTCTTTTACTTTGTTCATGTACACACCCAGCAGGTAAATAATAGGGTCAAATAGAACCTTGTGTCCTAGATTTTTGAGGAATCTCCACACTTATCTACAGTAGTTGCACCAGTCTACATTCCCACTAAGAGAGGAGAAGGGTTCCTTTCTCCCCACAGCTCCAGCAGCATTTGTTGTTGGATGAGTTTGTGAAATAAATAGAGATTTTTCAGATGAAGAAGTAAATGCAGCTGAGAAACATGAGGAAATGTTCAATTCACTGCTTGTTTGAATGATGAAGATTAAAACAACACTGAGATTCCATCTCACTCTACAAAGAATGGCTGCTAGACCTTCAAATTTCTTTGTTCTCATTTCAAAAATCAATCTTCTTCAAAAAGTACCAATTCTCAATTTTTCTCTTTCTCACTTTCCTTTTTTTTTGATCAGCTTTTCCCTTTTGTAACAAAAATGTACCTAAGAATCACCTGGAAAACTTTCACGTAAAAACTTCTGACAAATAAAACAAAGGAATAATTTTCAGAGCTCTTTAAATAGAAGTACCAGTAAACTGTGTCCAGTCATTTTCGTTGAAAGGCATTCTTAATAAATGTACTTCCTATTCTGATCAAAATTTGACATTTATTATCATTTGATCAAATATATACTGCTAATATTGGTTCTAATAATATGAGCAAGAACTTTAAGAAAACATTAAATTTAATAGTTGCAAAAATTAGTTTAAGAAGTTAAATTTTCAACTTAAATATTTTGATACATAGAATAATGATAAATGCTATTGAAAACCCTGTAAGCATAAGCTTACCAACTTAGCACAAAATGCTATAAAGAAATTAGAATTTTGACATATGTTAAAGGAGAAAAAGGCAGTTATAAAAATTCCAACTTTTTAAAGAGCTTGTGCTTTTTGCTTGTTTGTTTTGTTTTGTTTTGTTTTGTTTTGTTTTGTTTTGTTGGTGCCAGGGATTGAATTCAACACCTGCGCTTTCAAGGCAAGCACAGTACCACTGAGCTAAATCCCTGGCCCAAGGAGCATTTTTAATATATTATTTAAATAAAGAGTATTTAAATATAATATGGTATTTATATTTCATTTGAAACATTAAAATAATCCAACATTTATATTTTAATATTTAGTGAATCCTGAAATATATGTTTTTTTCTCTTTTTTCTTTTTTTAGACAGGGTCTTGCTTTGTAGATCAGACTGGGCCTGAGCTCCTAGGTAACCCAGGCAAGCCTTGAACTCAGCAATCATCTCGCCTCTGCTTCCCGAGTGCTGGGATTATAGGAGTGACACACCACGCCCAGCACCATGGTATGTGGTAACGAGGGATCAGACACAGGTCCTTGAGTTTGCAAGGCAGGCCCAAGAGCCACTGAGCTAAATCCCAGGCCCCTGAAATATAACTTTTAAAATACCTCAACTCATTATGAACATTTTAAAATATGACCTTTAAAAAAGTCATTTTAAAAAAATATTTTCAAAGTTCTTTCAGTGAGTATACCAAGAAAAATTATCTGAAATTCATTGTTCTTCATCATTCTACATTACTTAAATTCTAATTTACTCATCATTTTTTTCATGTATCCAGTCAATGTATACAGACAACTAGCAAAAGCCAGTAAATAGGCTAATTGTAGGAGCCTGAGGAGGTGTCATACAGATATAAAGTAATATTTTCAATATCCAATAATTCAATCTGTTGAGGTCGATAACAAGAAATTATGTTAATATATTTGAGTATCATTGTGAAGATGCTTAAAGTGTAAGGAAACAGTAAGTTCAACAAACGTGGCTCATAATGGCTGGGTAGTCCAGAGAAGATACCTGGATTTCAGGAGTCGTACAATTATCCTTTCACTGAACGTTTTTTAGGAAGTACTAAAAAGTAACCAGGGTCTCTGGGTTCATGTGTGTGTGTGTGTGTGTGTGTGTGTGTGTGTGTGTGTGTGTGTGTGTGAGTGTGTGTGTGCGCGCGCGCATGCACGCACGCACATGTATGTGTGTCTGTGTGTACAAGCAAGAGACAGTACGTAAATGTGTTGTAAGATGAATAATGTAAACAAATACAGCTAGAAGAAATGAGCACAAAGTGGATGTGCTACAAAATAATAATTTGGAATAGGCATTTCTGGGTTCTCCCCACTTCTTTTCACCCTACTTGAGAAGCTTTGTCTACTCAGGACATTCAAAGCAGCTCACCTGGAGAGGAACAATTTAGCTAATTCAAGAAAGCAAATGCACCACATTTTCACCTCCCAACCTCACACACTGCAATAAAGATGTTGAAAAATGTATTTGAAAAAAAACACTGTCTTCTTTTCTGACCCACCACCCAAAGGTGCAAGTAAGACCTCCAGTCTTGGGTGAACAGGCTTGGAGAAAAAAGGGAGCTGTATGTACTACAGGCCCATTCACCCCTCTTTGGTCCACCTTGAGATCACTTAGTACCATGTGTAAAATTATTTGGTAGAATCCAGGCAAGGAATAATATTTCTGAAGTGCATGTTAATAGACTTCTGACACTTATGGTGTGAGAGGTAGGGGGAAAAGACCACGGGCCCCTGCCAAGTCAATTCGCATTTCCAGATGAAAGTGCACAGAATGATTGAGCTTCCCTGTGAAGAATAAAAAGATATTAATGGAGACAAAGACTCTCTATTACTGCTCAAAGGTCAACACGGCCAAAATGTAGGCATCTCACAGCACCTCAGTAGGTACATATTTTCCAGGAGGGACCCAGGGAGATTTGGTCACCAACTCTAGGAAACTGTGATGACCCTGTGGTCAGTATCTATAGGAAAAGTAGCCAGAGAGTTGTTTAGATGCCCGCTGACACACCCATTTCATTGACATAAAAGCGTCTCTGCTCACACAGCCAAAGTGAAATGAAGAATAATAAGAAATGCTCGTTACTCTATCACACTCACTCCTCTTACATTTGCATATCCTTCTAAAGGTTGTGGTTAGCAGGAGGTATGGAGAGAGACAATCTGATGAAGGTTGAATTTCAAAGCAGGTGATTAAAAAAAGTGGATGAGTTAGAAAGAGCAACCTAGAAACTGTGGATGAAGTTGTCTGCATTATGCAGATGGAGTCCCAAGTTGGAAAATTAAATTGAGTTCCTGAAATAAAGCAAGTTACATTTTTATACATCAGAGTTTTTTAACTTCAGTATTATAGCTACCACACATGAAAGTCTTGTATGTCAGAATAAGGAGCTTGAGTCTTATCCAGCATGCAACCTAAAGAAATTGAGTGATTTCAAATAGAAAAACAAGAGAAGTGGTTTTGAATGTTACAGTGCATATTCTAGTAGCCATGAGGAGAATGGACTGATGGATTAGGGAACAGAGATGCAGAAAGCCACATGAAGGCTGTCGAGAAAAGAAATATTGCTGGTATTTACAAAAGAAGCAACAAAGCCCAGGAACAGGCTGTGATGGTGAAGATGGAAAGGAGAATATTGATTTGGGGGTTTTCCAAAGAGAGCTGTCTGCTCCTAGGTACAGCTGTCCGGTCTCGGTGAGCTGGTCACTGGAATGAGACTTTCATCATGATGCCGCCACTTTGCTCACCACTTCCATGTGAACCGGTTTGCTCTTGTGGTCCATGCAGTTCCTTGAGTTTTACATATTCAGTATCACGTTTTATTTTAATTTTGCACATTAACAGGTGATAAGCCACTATCTATATGCTCTAACACTCTCCTACATGTATTACATTCGTAAACCATGGGGGTAATTACATACAATGAGTAAAGTCTGAATACTCACCCTTCCAAAGTAAAGCTATACTATTTAAGATAGTATTGGTTGACTGAGTGATTCGTTTTATCTCTGAGGTATTTGTGTTGCTTACACGGAACACAATGCAAAAACGTGTGTTAAGTGCAGTTCAAAATCCTAGCTCTAGTTCAAATCCCAGCTTTAGAATGGGTTAGCAACATAATCTTTCACAAGTCCTGCTACTCTTATGATTTGTACAGTGGGATGATACTAGTACCTTTCTCACCAGTCAATAAAGACAGTCAATGCAGGGGCATGGCAATTAATAGAGAGAAAGCACAAGCTGAGTGCTAACAATCGATTGTATGGGAATTTGACATTTTTTACACGTTTAAGTTTTTAACTTGTATTTAACACAAAAGAATTCCCTCACCAAAACTTGTCTTAGCCAAATGTATATTGGAATGGAGAACTTCATATTAGACTTTGTGAGTGCAAAAGAGTTAACAAGGGTGTAATTCATGTATTTCTCATTCTTCACTTTGTTTTGGATATGTGTGTGTATGTGTTTGTGTGTGTATAACACATTTTATCTTTACATTCTCTCTAAAACACTTTACAGAAGGACAGAGTGAATAGTGTCCTCTGCATGGGGTGTATGTAAAGCTTTAAAGCTTTAATTTATAGGAGTAGTAGAGGCAAGCTAAGACATGATCTTTGACTGTTGCCAGAAAGAAAGGAGACTATTCCAAGTTGGGTTATTTCTATTGAATATAATGTTTATATTTTTTTCACAGAACAAATTAAAATTTTCCAAAGTATTTAACTCTCCTCTAGGCAGAGAATAAATTAGAAGTATTATGAAAAGGTCAGTTCCACCTCTCCAAGAAGCACATGTTCATAATTAAACGAAGTAAAGTTCAAACATATATGAAGTGATCTCTACTCACTGCATGAGTTATATTTGTATATTGAAAGTACTTGTTCAATTCAAAGTGTGTCAGAAATATTTTAAAGCAAATAATCACCTTTTTCTGACACTTTATTGAGAGCACTAAGCTCCATAATGACACCAGAGGAAATCCGTTATGCTAATTTGTCAGTAGCAACAAAGGAAGAATTTTTGCTCCACTCGTTGCTAGCTAAACGCGTCAAGGTGGGCAAAAGATTTGTCATACAACAACACACTGTCAGGGTATTAGCTGAGAGAGGAATGGTTTTGTCTTTGTGCCAGTGTGTACGCATTAAGTAAACAATTTATTTCTAACTCAATCCCCCTGAGATGGTGAAGTGGGAAGAATCTAATATTAAGTTTTGCAGGAGAGATTTTATCACTTGTCAAATTAAGATAGCTACTTTGGTGAGATGAAGAAATGAATCTGAAAATAAAGCTGAGGATGCAGCGGAAATTCATCTCAGTGCCAGGAAGGTTTGCATCTCACAGGACCGCGCGCTGGGCAGGGCAGAGGGTACACGCCTCCACACACGCTAGGGCAGCACCAGCAGAGCTGGCGTGTAGCTCCAGGCTTCCACATCCGGCCAAGAACAGGCTGTGGAGAATAAAACGTGTGATTCCTACAGATGAGCCTTTTTCTCTTGATTATCACGCGGTGGTAGCTCTAGCTACAAAACAAAAAGCACTTACACATTCCCTGATACTCATTTGTTTTAGGGGGCTGACTTACACTAGAGAAAAGTACTACTTTTATTTTATTTATTATTTACCCCAAGTATTGAGGGCTGCCCCACCTTTAAAAAAATCTTTATTGGTACATATCTACCATACATAACAATCACATTCATCAAAGGGATTTGTACCTGTACATAATGTTTTATTTCTTCTGTTTTCTCATTTCCCTCCCTTCACTTGAACCTTTATTCCCCTCCCCACTTATAAAAGACTTGTTTATGTTTTTCCCTTCTGTTCTTTCTTTAAGATAGTGAAAATTTTCCTAATATTTAGAAGGGAGCCAGAATCACTTGTGACATAAGATGACACAGGAACAGCACAGTTACAAATTTAGGAAAATAAAGACATAGTTCCATCATCTATGGTCCCAAATGAAACTTGTGAAATGAAATTTAATTTCTAATGGCAATTATCATTGAGGTACCAAGTCTGAATTATTAAATGTATAATTAAGAAAGAGTAATCTGCTTATCATTACAGAAAACATCCTCTCTCTCTCTCCCTATGGAAAATATCCTCTTTCTTCCTATGATGATAATATGTGGCAATAGCAGACTAGAATGCTTTCATAATTCTTGCTCTTCTAAAAAGTAAACAATGCTATAGTTGTAAGTTTTAAGATCAAGTGATCCAGAAAAACTTTAAATATTATTACCACATCTCATAAATATTTTTGAACAAAATCTTCAGGTTACTAAAAGGACTCCATGAGCCCCTTTATAATAAACACCCTACCAAATGTGTGGTCAGATAAATTCTGTTATTCAGGTCTTAGAAAATAAGACACATTGTTATTATACAATACAAATCCTTTTAAAAATTTTTATCTTTATTGGTACATTGTATATACACATCATGATCACACTCAATATTGGGAATTTGTAGCAATATGACACAGTTTAATTCTCATTTTTTTCCTTTCCCTACCCATGCCACAAGCCTTCACCCCTAAATATATAAGCTTTGGTTCCCTTTTTTATTACCATCACGTTTTTTCTTTACCCCTCATTACTCACACCTCCACCACATATCCCTTTGAATATTTTCTATTTCACAATATCCATCATACATTCTAGAACTCATTAAAATCTTTTTTAATAAGTATTTTCAATATTTTCCCAATTTTATTTCTCCTTTATTTCCAGATAGGGAGACATTGGAACTTTCTCAGCTATACAAATAGTCTGGACTGAGTCAAACGAGTCCATTATGTATTATGTAGGAATCATATCAGAAGTCTTCCCGAGTAGGAGTTCCAAGAATTTTGTAGAAGACACAGTGGTCACGTGGTCTTACTGAGTAGCGCCCACGTTCTCAGCCTCACCTTAGGCATGGACCACTCTCACAGTCTCAGGCCAAAGCCACCTAGGACAAACTCCCCTTGGGTAGAGACCTGATCTTCTCCTGTCTTGGATTATTCATTTACAATTTCCTTGCTTAGGTTCTTTAAACTCAGAGGGGAAAAACATGGAAAAGAGTTTTTGTGGTGACTGATTCCTCTCTCCTAGGACCCCAACAACGGCTCTGCTTGGCTTTGTTTGGATGTGCTTTATAAACAATTTTGCTTAAAGTATGTGTTGCTCTGTTGTAAAACAAATGTTAGTTTTTCTACCTTAAATTTCAAACTGACAGTGGCCAAAGTGTTCACTGTAGTATGTTGGATTTCCTGATGAGAAGAGAAAACATATCTCTGAGCTGAAATGAGAATGCTATTGAGTCAGAGTGTGTAGTTTACTGTAGCTTTTACAGAGATTACAAGAAAATACTGTCTCCACTATTTTCAAAGTTGGATTTACTACATATATTTGTCTAGAATCAATTACATAAATTCCATATGCTCTAAACATTACATATGAGTAGTTTCTAAAACTTCCACTTTCTCAAAGGAGATGCAATAATTTCAAGAATAATTTTCAGCAGTTTAAATTTATCTAGGGGTGCAGATGGGGTCTCATACTGATAATTAATTTAGCTTTAGTATATCTCCAGTGCTTAAGTAAGTACTCATTATTATTCAACTTCACAGAATCTCTATAAATATATGATTTTTATTCTCATAGGATAGCAGTTAAAAGAATGACTAATGAAGATAAAAATAACTGAAAGTTCTGGAGTGTGTACTCCAACTTGTTCAGAAGAAGCCACCTGGTGCTGGGTGTTCTTTGTGAAGCACTATGAAAAGCTTACACAACTCACACCAATGTAGGATAATTTTACCAGCAAAACAGTAAGACATTATTACATGCCAAAGTAGGACATCCTTTGCAACTCTACATTTACTTGTACCACTTTTAAATTTTGTATTTTATAAAAAGATTTCTTAACAAAAGAATAAAAATAGTTAACACACTGTGAATCATTATTATCAAAGTAGTAGCTCATGCAAGTCATAACCCAAAAAGATTTTTACAATAAGGAAACACAAATACAATAACAGAAAATTTTATTTTCAATAAACTAGTAGCATAAATGATACAAGTGAGTATTTTTGCATTAAAATAATAAACTATTTTTGTTCATATCTGAATTTTATTATTCCTATAATTTATTTGTCATTTGTTAACATATGGTAGAGGAAAATAGCAGGCATCATCAAAAATTTAAAAAAATAAAAAGCTTGAAGGAAAATGTAAAGTTTAGATATTTAGCATACTACCAATACTTTGTCTCACTCACAGAAACCTGGACAAACTCATGGCTGTATCTTGTGAAACATGAATATAATTTATCTGCACAAATATGAATGCATGAAACAAGCATTCTCAGAAAAATGAACAGCCCACTTGGGGATAGACACCCTGTTAGTAGAAAAACTATTGAAGGCCCAGGGCTTCATATGCAGAGCTAGTTATCTTGCTTGCTTTTTTGTTTTTCTTACTTCCTTTTTAACACCTGTTCCATATGGAACTGCGTACTTTTCTTGATTTTATACCTAATACTCACATAAGGATTATTAACATACTTACTTCACAAGTGTTATGCTCCTAACCTGACTCTTTTATAACAAGGTCTAAGGAAAACTACCCCGCAAGAGACCAGATGCATTGTAGGACTATGTGGTGTATTCCTCCAAGGCATTATTTCATTTTTTCAGACATTTTAGCTGCATAAGCAATCCTGAAATGTAGCCCAGGTGGAAAAAACAATCGAGACTTTGAAATTTGGGCGCGCCAGGCATGATATGTAGGAAGGCCCATTACAAGTTGTTGCCCTGCATTATACTGTTGCTGGTCTTCAACAGAACGTACATCAGTTTAAATTTTCTGCCAAGTTCAGGTAGGGCATCACTACCAAGTCCACATTTACTTGTATAACTTTTAAAGTTCTAGCTTTAAAAACAAATCTTAATAAAAGAATAAAAATAGTTAACACACTGTGAATCATTATCTTCTAGTTACTAACTCGGAGTATAAGACATAACTCAAAATTTTGTTACATAGAAACTAATTTCAGGATCATTTTTCTCCTATTTGTTTCTAACACTTTTGTCATAAAATATGATGAACTATTTTAAGACTTTGGTTCTGTTTCATGAAATAACCCTGTGGTTTTATTAGACCGTGTGATGCCTTACATAGGGGCTACTCAACAGTTCTCACATTTGTATATAATGTTTCACAAAAGCATGGAATTTCTTAACTAATATCTAACTACGGATTTAAGAATGTATATGTAAAGTGATCTGTGTTTCTAATTTTCATAAACTATTGTGTGTTCTAGTAATTAATATTATACTAGTCTTAAAAATGTTAGGTGGTTCTCTGTGTCTCTGTTTCTGTCTCTCTCCTTCTCTGTCTCTCTCTATATTTCTCTCTCCCTCTCCCCCCTCCATTTCTCACCCCTCTGTCTTTCAGGCTGGCCCTGAGCACACTATGTAGCCAAGGCAAGCCTCTAACTCAGCAATCCTCCTGTCTCTGCCTTCCGAGTGCCAGGATTACACGCGTGAGCCACCACGCCCAGCACTGTGGTATGTGGTATTGATGGCTGGTGGGCATGAGTCACCATGCTTATCATTGTTGTATGTGGCTACCAGGGATCGAACTCAGGACCTTGCGCTTGTGAGGCAGGTGCCGGAACCACTGAGCTAAATCTCTGGCCCTGGTAAGTATAATCTTTTTTTTTTTTTTTTTTTTTGAGACAGGGTCTCGCCTTGTAGTTCAGGCTGGCTCGGAGCTCACTATGTAGTCCAGGCAAGCCTCGAACTCAGCAATCCTCCTGTCTCTGCCTCCCGAGTGCTGGGATTACAGGCATGAGCCACCACACCCGGCTGGTAAATATAATCTTGATGCAGTTTGGATTTGCTGTGATTTGGAGAGGGGGTTTTATTGTTGAAGAGTTCTGATTACCATTTCAGCTTTTATTAATGGTTAATAGCAAATTAAATTTTCATCTTTTCCTCTGTCAAATTTTATCCAGTTTGTCAAAGTTTAAAACTTACTAATACTGACTGGAGTATGTTTTAATGTCTTTTTTTTCTATTTTTAAGTATGTATAATTGAGTTGTTATTTTCATTCTGTACTCCACTGAATGATATTCTTAGTTTTTTCTCTTTCCTTCTGAGTTTCTTCAAGTTGTTTTTGTTCTTGTGTCTTATGTTGAATGCTTAACTCATTTGTTTTCAGTTATTATTGGTTCTATATTTAAACTATAAATATACCTTACATACTCTTTTCACTGAACCTGATAAATTCCAAAAGATAATTTATTATTGGTTTTCAAACATAAGTAATTTGTTACTTTCTTTTTCTTTCTTTCTTTCTTTTTTTAGACAGGGTCTTGCTTTGTAGTTCAGGCTGCCCCTGAGCTCACTATGTAGCCCAGGCAAGCCTCAAACTCAGCAATCCTCCTGTCTCTGCCTCCCGAGTGCTGAGATTACAGGCATGAGCCACCACACCTGGCACTGTGGTATGTGGTATTGATTGCTGGTGGGTGTGAGTCACCACGCCCAGCATTGTATGTGGTTACCAGGATCGAACTCAGGACCTTGCACTTGCAAGGCAGGCGCTGAAACCACTGAGCTAAATCTCCGGCCCAATTTGTTATTTTCTTTAGATTTTCTCTTTTAATATAATGCTGACAGTTTTTAGTTTCTGTATATGAAGTCTTTATTTTTTAGCTTTCATGTTTTTTAAATATTATGACCTAAAAACAGTCTAAATTGGTTTAATTTTATTACAACTTCATTTGTAATCACTTCTCGGCCTTTTGGCTAAGATCAAGTGTAAAACTTCATTTGTAGTTTGTCATAGTTGCCCAAATATACATATATGTTGTATTTATATATTTTGAATATTAATATATGCTTCATGTATATTAATATCCATGCTTTATTAATATTGGTAGATATATAAACAAATTTTCAGATTGGAGTAAGATATTTTAAAATTTCAATATTGATTTACTTATCTACATCTTTATATACTACTCCCCCTCTTATCTCTTTTGTATATTTTTTGTATATTCTATAAAAAGATATATGGTGAGACACATTTTGGTTCATGTTCACTTTATCTGTTTAGTCTTATTATTTCCAGAAATGTCAATTTTTAAAGTGGACAATACACAATTAAATGCCTAACATGTGGTCTTCGATAACATTTTCTGTTCTTAGCATTCCTTTTTGTCTCTTCAGTATAATCAATGGCCTAGTTGCATACTTTTTCCAAGCTAACCAATACCTAAATAATATTTAACACAGTGAGATGAGCTCTGAAAGTAATTTAAGAGTTAAGTTTGAAACCATAACTGTCATAGTTTCACACAGCCTACAGTGCTCTATTCTAACACCTCATATTCACTTCCAGGGACTATATCCTCCTCCACTGTACTTATCACTATAAAAGACTCTTTCAAGTGCTCTTATCAAGGTTTCTATATGGTCTGTCTGATGGCTTTGAACAATAGTGGCAATTTGTAATATAGTAGTTTCTCTCTCCAACACTCAGAAAAATCAAAGCATACAAAACTATTTCTCCTGATGTAGTTTAGGATCAAATGAAAGAAAAAGAATTTTGTTCCAATATATGAAGATGTCTCTTCACTTCACAAATCTATAGTAGAAAAATGTTTCTGAGCTCTGTTTCCACATGTTTTTTGTTATGTAAAGAAATATGAGAAATATAAAAGTTTTTCTACTTTGGTATTTATTTTTATGCATAAGGAGTTTTAAAAAAATAACTGTGTTCTTTTTTTACTCAGATTGTGAATTCACCAAATATGAGAGAGGTAGTTTAAAACCTACCACAATAAAATACATATTTCGTTTCTGCATCTTCAGTGTATATGTTTTCAAATATCCTCCTTGGAATACCTCAAATGACTGTATTTATCTGCACACATGAGAATCTTAAGTGGCAAATATTACTTCCAAACTAAGATCAAGTTTGCTTATCAAGTGAACTTTTAATTAAGTGCTTTGAACAAGTGAGACTTCAGTCAACTTATGAATCTGAATTATGATTACTTTCAGTGAATCTGTTCTTCTTAGTCTTTTTGATGGATACAAATCATAACTGTGAATATTATTTTAATAGATAACCTCAGCTAGTGGAAAATTATTTATCAATACATTAGCTGTTACTCACTTAGGAACAACTGAATTGCTACCATA
>PVIC010033220.1:0-20256 GCA_004025085.1 Thryonomys swinderianus
CGCACACACACACGCGCGCACCACCAAACAGAATTTACAAAGCACCTCATTCTTCCATGCCCTTCCTGTCACTCCGAGGACCTCAGTACAAGCGGCCCGTAGGAACCAGACGTGACACCTCGGTCCCCCCATCGCAATCCTTTTGCTCCCACTGACATGGTAGATAGGGCAGAGCTGGCTGGGGAGATGAGCAGAACTGTCCGCTACACAACCCCAGGGCAGAGGGCGGTAATTCTCAGGACCTGCGTGCAGAGCTTCCTGCAGGCTCCCATGAGATGTAGATGGTACGAAAGAGGCGAGACGCCGTGGGCAGCCCGCTAGCGCGACGCCCCCAGTAGCCCACACTGCACTTCCCAGGGGCAGCACGTACTTGCCAGGGAACCACTGAGCTAAACCCCCAGCCCAGCACATACTTGCCTTTTGGCTTTTCTCTTCCTTTTCTCTCCTTCCTCCCAAGTTCATTCTGCAGGGCTGGTTCCTTCCATACTCATCCATCCTTCACTTTTCAAACAAACTTATGATGCCATTTCTGCCCTGTCTCACCCAATTCTTTCTGAGGCAAGAAGGACCCAGAGTACTTCTGAGGAGAGTAACCCTACTAGGCACCCAAGTTTCCAACTCACATTAAGCAAGTTGTCAGCAAAAGTTGAGGACTCCAGAAATGAGAGAAAAGCAGCAGGGAGAAGAAGACGGAATGGAACACAGCTGGGTGAGGACTCTTCCAGATCCTTCTTTGGGGCAGTCAAGTGCACATCTTAGAGGGTCATGTGGGGTACAGCACTGGGGGGGGGTGGCTGGCACAGTCCCCTGTCCCAGGTATGGGACAGCGATGGGGGTAGATAGCAGCCTGGCCCCGCCCCGGCCCGGCTCAGCTGGCGTTGAAACCAAAAGGGCACATTGACCTGTAGGCAGAGAGGACCAAGTCGCCAAGCGAAGAGAAGCAGACGCCCAGGTAGACAGGAATAAGCCACTAAGGCGGGGCCCTTGCTCCTGACTGCTGTGAAGCCCACTGTGGCCCGGCCTGGGCATGAAGACCCTCCATGGCTGTGAGGGTTCCTGCAGATACCCTCATGAGTAGTCACCTAGGTCACCTCTCCTCACGGAACTTACACCACATCCTGCTGCCGTCGGCACCCTGGGAACCGTGCAGGCCCATGCAACGATGATCTGGATCCAGAATCCAGACTAAGAGAGACCTTGGGCAAGGTTCTCAAAGGCTCTGTGCTTTGGTTTTTTTCAGCTACAAAATGGGAGACTGGTAAGAGTTAATGGAGTTAATACATGTCACTCTCCAAATCGTGGTTGGAATGTAAACTCTTCAATAGATTCCAGCAAAATACCCCTTTTTTTTTTCTTGTTATATAGTCCAGTTCAAATCAATGGTGATCCTCCTGCCTCAGCCTGAGTCCTGGGATCACAGGTGTGTACCACACCTAGCCAAAATTCCTATTTTAATTCTCTCTATAATCAAGATTCCTCAACTTCCAGTCCCTGGAAGGAGCACACTGATCTTCCCTGGAAGAACTTACCAAGCTCGAGTAAATTGCCACTGAAAGGTGTTTTCCACTGTCTGAAGATTTCTGTTGTCACATTTCTCCCAAAGACCCACCAGACCCTAGTTTTAGATGAGGAGCTCTGGATGTACAGGAACAACAAAATAGTGTCCACTCCGCACTCGGAGGAGAGTGGAGTCAGCCAGCTGCATGCACCTGCCCCGCGACCAGGCACAGATGGTTGCCATAGCTGCCATGTCTCTACGTGGGGCATGAGCACCACCATGTTTAAGCGAAGTGCCAGGGTATTAACAAGCCAGAGCCGCCCTCCACAAGGGAAGGACGGAGGTCAGAGACGCCCCAGCCCGTCTCCCCAGTGTGAAGGGCAGGTCAGTGTTGAGCTGGGCTCTGCCCGTTTCTCCACCCCTCTCAGCAGCCTCACGCGGCTCCTCGCCCTTGTGTCTCCCCACTTCCACACGTCACCTCCCCACCTCCTTCATGGGTCCTGAGTTCACCCTCCAATGAACTGCTTGCACCAAATCCTCACTCAGGTCCTGTTTTTAGAGGAAACCAAACTGAGCCAAGAGGGCAGCAGACCCTGGCATCCAGGTTGGCTGAGGGCACTCTGGGAGACACCCCCAGCTCCTCTTGGCTGCTCCTCCTGGCTCGGTCTGGAACATCAGCCCCTGCCTCCCTCCTGGGTTGTCCCAAATCATATTTACTTCTGTTTCCTGCTAATAAACACCGTTTGGTGCTGCTCAATAAGTTCCTGCTCCTGTAAGTGAGTCCGTAATAGATCCTGCACATTTCTCTCATAAGCATCTTCATGGAGGTTTGATGGTGCTCGGCAGCTACGCTGGAGCCAAAGGACCTGTTAGAGCAGGGAGAGAAGTCAGCTGAACCCCAGCCCAGGCCCTGCTGCTCCTGCTCACGGTTCACTGCGTGAAAGCAGTTCCCGTCTTAGACACTCACGTGGATTGAAGCTTCTTACAGGTGAACACACTGGCCGGTTTCTCTGCTTCGCATGCCGCTGAGTGTCTGAGCAGGAGCAGGCTGCCAGCCTGACCACTGAGATCAGCTCCTTAATCAGCAGCAGCACCCACAGCCCAGGCTGCCGATGCAGTGAAAGTGAAGCTGCCGTTCCATGGGAGGGACCATGAGAACATCCCAGGGCCCCTGGGACTTTCTCCCGACAGACCCCAGCCCTGCACCAGTAAACACCACCCTCCTCTGAAGACAAGCATGAGATGGACTCAGAAGAAACCACACAGAAACAAAAACCAAGCTGCGCCCCTGTGTTCTTAAGGTTTGGTCACCCAAAAGGGTTCAAGGATCACTGAGCAGGAGGATTCGGACTCCCCGGACAAGGAAGGAGAAGAGCATGATCAATCTGGAGCAATGACTCTGTCGGGAGCCATGACTCAGACCGTGAAACTAGACCATTTTCTCTGTTCCTGCTGATTCCAGGTATGGGGAGAAGGTAGCTGAAGCCCAAAGGGACTGAAGCAGAAAGGAAGGACCTTTCCTGGTCACACAGGACTCTCCAACTCTACTGTGCCAGAGAGGGAAACTGGAAAGAGGAAGGAAAAGAGAGAACAGAAGGAAGAGTGGAGGCCAACTAGAAGAGACAGTGGGACTCAGTACTAAAACAAAAGCCTTTCAGAGCATAGGCTTCTTAGAAGTGCCAACACTGGCCCCTTCCTTTTCGACACGTTTCCCAAGCGTCTGGACTGGACCGGCCACCAATCCTGCTGCTGGGAAGCTGAGGCAGACATGGGCCACACCAGGAGTTTCCTCCCACAACGTGAAAACAGTTTAAACCATGATGTCAGTAAGGTTGGGGAATGTCGCCTGAGCAGAATCACTAGAGATATAAAACCAACTTGGCAAGGAATACATGTCACCTAACATTGAGACAACATCTCCTGGAGTCTCCAAGCAAGGTCTAAGCAGAAAGGAAGGAATGGTCACAAAACTGCCAGAAGAAAGAGGCTGGGGGGGGGGGGTATCAGACAGATGAAACTGTACACAAAGGACTCGAGGCCCAGAAATGTGGCCTATTTGAAGGAGCAAAGAAAAGAACACAAACAGATGGTGGGAGAAAGTGCTAGAGAAAAGAGCCAAGCCATCATCCTGGGGACAGTCCAAAGCTGCAGAAGGAGCATCTTAGACAGGCTGAGGCACCCAGTTTGGGTCAGTGCCAACACAGGAGGACAGAGGCAAAGGGACCACTGTGGTTGTCAGAGGAGAGGTCACTGTGGTGGTGCTCATGGGGATGGGGACAAATGGGTAAATTGAGGACCTGTTTGAGAAGACGGCTGGAAGTAATTTGGTGGTTTGAAAGGCTGTCTGGCCCTGCAACATACAGTTCTGGCAATGTCTGTGCCTCTTCATGGGCCCCTTGGCCAGACTAAGTGGCAGACCCTGGGCACTGCATTCTCCCCTTTACCCACTTCAGGGAGCCTTCCACCTCCCTGAGGCAGACCATTGTCTTCTGAGTCAGACTCCAAAACCCTCAGCTCTGCTATGATCAGGATGACCCATCTTGCATGGGCTGGTGACACAGAATGATCAGAAGTGCACCCACTAAGGCCTTAGCCCAAGCTCCACCTGGACCTTGCTGGGGTCTGATGTTGTGGGTTGACCGCAGCTGGCCCTCTCCCCACTGTGATCACATGGTTAGAACAGACTCACCTCTAGGAGAAGACCCCACCTCTCTCCCTGCACCTGGACAAATCAGGCAAGGCTATGTTCTAGTCACCCAGCTGACTTCAGCTCACATCAGTCCATCTCTGTGTCCACTCATAAGTGACCACCATGATTCCCACTCTTAGTGACCTCCCCTCGCTGCCCTGTCCACGTGTGGTAGCCTAATTACTTCTGCACAGGAAGCACCTGCTTCTCATCTCTTCTTTGCCCTCTTTTTCTCTGGATCAGGGATGCCAAATCTATGGCACACTTGCCACAGAGGCTATTTGTATCACTGAAAGCTCTAAAAGGTTCACCATTGCTGCCCAGATCCTCCAAGCACCTCTCCAGCATCCTAACCTCATGCCCCACCCTACAGCTCCTGGCAAGACGACAAGGGAATGGCATGCACCAGTTTTCAGACAATCCTAATCACAGATGTCATCTAATCCACCTCTTGTGAATGAGACTATGTCAATTACTTTTCTCTCATTGCTGAGACAAAATATTCAACACCCAAAGTTAATGAGAAAGGTTTTATTCTTTTTGTAGAGGTTTCCGGCCAGTCAGCTGGCTCCAAGGCGGAGTGGCACAGGCAGAGGGGCATCACAGAGGAGGAGTGGTTCATGTGTCTCACGTGGTAGCAAAAGCAACAAGGAAAACTTAAGAGCTTCTTTCTGTCCTTTCATCTTATCCAGACTACCAAGATTAGGGAGATGCCAAACCAGTATGCTGTTTTAGTAATCACATGCCCTTAAACCCAACATCACACAGTCTAGACTCAGTCACCTCTGAAAAAGCCACCTAGGACTCCATGAGGATTTGGTGGGAGATGTCTAGACGCAAACCATAACAGAGACAGAGTCATCTACAAGGTGGCTTGGTGGTGAGACTCTCAGACTCGAGGAGTTAAACAGTCACATTCAAAGTTGAGTTCAATATCTTCTAACTATGCATTTGAGGCAATTGATCTAAACTCCCATAGCCTTACTTTTATTTATGAAATGGAGATAATATCAGACTTTAGTCAGAATAAAAGAACCTATGTGAATAACTTAGCACATGGTGAATGGAAGCTATTATTATGTGCAACCTTCTATCTTAGGACGAAGTACTTGACACCCAGAGCGTAAGGAGGTTTATTTTGGCTCACGTGTTGGTCCCAGGCGAGCTGGTCCAAAGCGACAATGGCATGGGATAAGGACTTGCCACAGAGGAAGGAGGTTCATGTCATAGCAGCCAGGAAGCATAGATGAAGGGAGGAGCCATGGAGGTAGATCTCCCTCACCCTGCCTCCTCCGACCGGCCTCTTCCCAGCAGGCCCTACCTCTGACAGCCCATTCAGCCAAGGTACCTGCATGATGCAAGCATCTTCCAACACCCCTGCCTTCAAGTACAGAGAAGTTTCAGGGATCATTCTTATTCTAAACCATAATACCCTTTTTTGTAATTGTTTATTTTTGTTTTACTCATGAGGATAAAGAACCAAAACAGGTGATCCAAAATAATTTCACTTGATCTTTCCTATTCCTAGAGTCCACTGTGGAAAGAATTTCTACCAGCTCCCCAGGGAAGCTACCGGTTCGTATTGTTTCATGAGGGCCTGTGTCATCCAGCTTTGAGTGACTATGAAAAACACCTGAAATAAATGCACCGAAAAAGATAAAGGTTCGCTTGGGCTCACTTTCAGAGGCTTCATTCCATGGCTGGGGCAAATGGTGTGCATTCTATCATGGCGGGAGCATGGAGACAGAAAGCTGCTTGCCTCATGGCAGCAGAGAGAAAGAAGAAGGGGTGAGATTTCACCACCTTCCTCAAGGGTCCAACCAAATGACCTCAGACCTCTTCTTTGACTCCAATTCTCAAGGACTTCACCTTCTCCCAGTAGTACCACGCCGGGGGCCAAGTTTTAACACATGGCCCCTTGAGGAATATTTATACTCAAGATCCAAACAATAGCTGTGGCTGCCAACTTATTAAGAAGAGATAGAGAGGACCATCAAGATGACAGAAGGTTCACAGCAAAACTGCCTAGCCCAAAAGAATGAGCTCATTTCCATGAAACCCAAGAGAAAGTATAAGCTTTGGACTTTGACACATGTGGCTGGGCCAGGGGGAGTTTCCCGTGGCCATTAAGTCCAAGGCAGCAAGATTTCAGCACAACCATACCTTGTCAGTCTTGGGGTAAATAACTCACATAACCAAGGTCATTGCTGGCACAGGGCCACTACTGTGTACTCTGGTATAAGGTGGACTGCCCCTGGGGGGTGGGAGGGACTAAGTGGACAAGGACTGCTGGGTCCTGAGGAGAGACAGCCACACAGTGTGCACAACTGAACAACACCCGAGAATAAAGACACGTTAAGACATTTCTACCACTGTGTGTCTCTCCTGCAGGCTCCCCAAGTCACAAGTCACTCTCCCCAGCCTGAACTGGTGACAATACACCATAGCAAAGAGGTAACAAGAAAATCATTCTCTCAAACTCACTTGAAAATATGTACAATAAATGCTCCAAAACAAATTTAGTATTCCAGGACACATTCTCAAGGGAAGGCTGTTTCTTAAAAGGCCCTTACATATAAATTGAAGAGTCATTCAACCCAACTGAAGTGCAAATCTCAATATAGAAATAAGAAACCTGAGGCAGCAAGGCAATAGATGCCTCCACAAGTTCATACCTCCAGATTCCAGTGACATCACTGAACAAAATACCAGAAAAAATAAAAAGTATGACTATCAGAATGTCAAAATACCTAAGAATTCAAAATTATCATTATTAAAATGATCAGTGAACTCAAGGGATATCAATAAACACCAGAATGAAATAAGAAAGGCAATCTGAGTTATGAAAGAATACTTTGAAGGAATTAGAGTCTGGAAAAAATGAAAAGAAAATTTGGAAATGAAAGCCACAATAATCCAAATAACAAATTCAGTGGAAAGCTTTATCAGCAGGCTTGACCATGCAGAACATAGAATCTCAGGCCCTGAAGATAAACTCAATGCATTATTACAATTATAAAACAGTAAAGAAAACATAAAAATCATGAGAAAACACGTAACTCTTCTGCAATATGATTAAAAATGAAAGCTGAGAGACTTTGGAATGGAGAGGGGCTCAAAATGCAAATTAAAACAATAGAAAATCTCTTGAATGAAATAATAGCAGAAAATTTCCACATGTTGAAAAAAAATACAGGCACCCTGACAAAGGAAGCATTTAGAACTCTAGACATGACCAGGAAAGAAATTCCCCATGTCATAGTTAGAATATCAAGGGTACAGGGCAAAGAAAAAAATAGGGGAAGCTATTTCCCACTGATCACTTCCTACACTCCTACAGGATGCTGGATCACCACACCCAGCAGCCTGAGATCCTAGCATTCCAAATTTCCTGAAGGACGGCCATGGTTCTCCTTGGCTGCCATCTCCCAAGCTTTCCAAATCTTTGTAAGCAACAGATTGCCTCTGTTGAGTCTTTTTCTGATAAAAATAACTAGTATGGTTTTGGTTTTCAGTTCCGTTATCTTGAAGTTCTTCAGTATCAAACACAACAGCAGAACATAGAATGAACAGATTTCTGACCTAAACAGATTTCGGGCCCCACTAGCAGATGACCTTTATTTGACTGATAGCTCACTGAGGCTAGATATCAACAAAGAAGGGAAATCATTCCAGCTCTCTGTTTCATTAAAGAATATTTGTTTTATTTCTGGTCATGGAACTCAGCAGAGAAAAATTTTGTTACAGAGTTTGTTAAGGATAAGGAAAAGATGATCTAAGCTGAGTGTACTTCTGGTCCCATGTGAAGAAGACACCTTGTAGAAATGATCACTTCAGATAAATACAGTCCCTTCCAGCTCTGCTTTCTCAAGGTTGACATAACCTGATGAATGAGGGAACTTCTGCCAAGCAGACAGGGGTAAAACTAATTGAAAAGGAAACTCAGCATCCAAGTCCCTTTCCTTCCATAGCATGAACTTCTTAATGCTTCTTTAATTTTTTCATTGCTTTCCTGATTTTCTCCTTCCTTAACTAGGTCTATCTCCCTAACCCCTCCCCTTTCACTATTCTGTTAACCAAATGTTCCATATGGAACTTCAGGCAGCTTTCATTTCTCATTTCTCTCTTATCCAATCACAGAAGTTTTTCTTCTTAGAGCAGTTCATATTTAAATATGAGTACACTAAATGTCTAGCTAAAAGTCAAACCATCATCAAGAAATCAAATGACAATAAATGCTGGTAAGGTTGCAGGGAAAAAGGAATTCTTCTACATTGTTAATGTGAATGTAAACTAGGAAAACAGTGTGGAGATTCCTTGAAACCTCAAAATAGAAATTTTTTTCTGGGTATCTTTAGGAGTTAAAGACACCACATTACAATGATACCTATATTTATAGAAGCATAATTCATAATAGCTAAACCTTGAAAGAGGCTTATATGTTCATCAACAGATGAACTGATAAAGAAATGTTATTTATACACAATGGAGTACTACTCAGCCATAAAGAAGACTAAACTTGAGTCATTTGAATGAAATGGATTCATCTTGAGACCATAATAGTAAGTGAAATAAATGAGATGCAAAAGTTTAAATATCACATGGTTTCTTTCTTAGGAGAGTCCCAAAATATAAATAAAGAACAAAATAAAAGAGAATAGAGAGACATCTTTTTCAAATGGAAAAGAGATCAACAGATGGAGGTAGAGGAAAGGAGAGAAGGGTAAGGTATTTCTTAAAAATGGTACTCTAAGAATGATAGGTTTGAGTCATTTATACTCAAATGGACATACTTTCAGGATATACTCATATGTGAAATAAATAGATCACAGATGTGTAAATATTGTATCTGTTCTCTGGTATGAGAAATTAAAGATATTAATGAGTTCTAGAATGTATGATGGATATTGTGAAATAGAAAATATTCAAAGGGAATGTGGTGGAAGAGTGAGTAATGAGAGGTAAAGAAAAAATGTGATGGTAATTTAAAAAATGAAACAAAGCTTATGTATTTAGGGGTGAAGGGTTGTGGGTGGGTAGGGGAATGGGGAAAAAATGAGAATTAAATTGTGTCATATAATGCTACAAATTCCCAAAATTGAGTGTGATCATGATGTGTATATACAATGTACCAATAAATTTTTTTAAAAATGATACTCTATATAGAAGATCCTAAAAACCCAACCAAAAGACTGCTATACTTAATTGCCAAATTTAGTAGCATAGCTGGATACAAGGTCAATGCTCAAAAATCAATAGCCTTTGTATACACAAACAACAAACTCATGGAGAGAGAAATTGGGGAGTCATGCCTTTTCACAATAGCATCCAATAAAATGAAATATCTAGGAATCAATCTAACAAAGGAAGCGAAAATCTCTACTCTAAATACTAAAGCACTCTGAAAAAGGAGATAGAAGAAGATATCAAAAAATGGAAAGATATCCCTTGTTCCAGGGCAGGAAGAACTACTATCATCAAGATGGCTATACTTCCTCAACTCCTATGTAGATTCAGTGCATCCTGATTGAAATCCCAACAACATATTTCACAGATCTAGAGAAAATAATCCAAAATTTCATCTGGAACCACAAAAGACCTATAATAGCAAAAGCAATTCTAGGTAACAAGGACATGGCAGGGGTATCACAATCCCCAAACTGAAACCATACTACAAAACCACTATGGTAAAAACTGCATAGTACTGGCAACATAACAGACCTGAGGATCAGTGGAATAGATTAGAAGATACAGAAACAATTTCAGATACACTACACCACCTCATCTTTGACTAAGGAACCAAATATCCTCAGTGGGGGAAAGACAGCCTCTTTAACAAATGTTGCTCGAAAAACTGGACTTTAACCTGACAAAGGTTAAAGCTAGACCTATCTCTTTTACCCTGTACTAAATTAAAATCAAAGTGGATTAGAGATCTGAATATTAAAACAGAGACACTAAACCTGCTGGAAAACAGGTTAGATAAAACTCTCAGAGACATTGGATTAGGGAAAGACTTTATGAACAAAACCTCTATAGCAATAGATCACAGATAGACAATTCCTGGATCTTCTCTTTAGCATGAACACCTGTAGATGCAAATGAGTTCTAGAAAGTAGGACAGCTTTTATAGAGTGGAATACTTCAATAGGAAACTTGGTGTGGGAATGTGATGAGGGCAAGGAATAAATATGATACAGAAAGAAAATAAAAGAGCATGTATAAAGGGGGGAGGAGGGGGGAGTGGGTAAGGATATGGGTAAAAATGAGAATTAACTTGTGGCATATACTGGTACAAATTTCCCAACGTTATATGTGATTTTGAGATGTATATAAATTGTACCAATAAAGAATTCAATTTAAAAAAACCTCTATAGCACAAGAACTAGCAGAAGGAATCAACAAATGGGATCTCACACTTTGAAAAAGCTTCTGCACAGCAAAAGAAACCACCAGACAGATCTGGCCAAGGAAGGAGTTGGTGGACACACAGTTTGTAAAACTGACCTAGAATACTGCATACAGAGATACCAAGTGGGGATACAGAGAAGAAATTAAGGAACAGGCAAGAAAGAGCCAAAAGTTAGAGAAACAGATAGCAGAGGAAAGCCTGCACCCAAGGGTCTGATGGCCATGACCGCTGCAGGATAACAGAGATTCCTTCCATCAGGGCATCACCAGTCATGATCTGATAAACAAAAACAGTCAGAACAACTAACCTCTGTCCTGGGAGGGTCAACTTTATCCTTTAGAGTACTACTGTGTAAGCCTTTTGCCTTTTTACTTGCTATTTTAAGTTTACATTGTTTTCGAAGGTTACTTCAGTTAGTTCTTTCTAACTGAAAGAACTATACTACAAAGCCACTATGGTAAAAACTGTATGGTACTGGCAACATAACAGACCTGAGGATAAGTGGAATAGATTAGAAGATCCAGAAACCACTTCAGATACACTAAACCACCTCATCTTTGACTAAGGAGCCAAATATCCTCAGTGGGGGAAAGACAGCCTCTTTAACAAACGGTGCTCAAAAAACTGGACAGCTGTGGATAGCCAGGAGCCCCTCCTCTGACAAAGTCAGGCTGGGGGTGCGTGGACAAGGAAACAGCCAGCCAGCAGTGACAACAGAGTCCGTGGCTGCAGGAGACAGCCCTGGATGTTCACTGCAGCACTTGCTAAGCCCCAGAGGGCTGAGTAAGTTCTCTACCCCTTGCAGCCATCTTCCAAGCAATCACTGCTTCTGCAGTATGTATTGATTCAGTTGACAGGAGCACCACGTGGTCCTTGAATCAGTGTGAATATGCTTGAGTTAAAAATAACTAGAGTGTTGCTTGGTCCCCTGGGCAATCCCTGAAGAACTCCTGCCAAGTTGAGGATCTGCTCCTCAGAGCAAGAATTTCTATGCATAGACTGTGCTGTGTACATCACACAACTATTTCTATAGAAGAGATACATGAGGTCAGAATGAAGAGATGGGCTCTGCGTGGAGCTGGACCCAGGGACAGTGAGCCAAGCTGCCCTTTGGGGTGTGAAAGTTAGGGTTTAAGATCCTGCCTGTCGCCCTGGAATGCTGCTGCAGGCAGGGAGCAGAGGGTGCAAGGAGCCTCAGGAGGGACGCGGCCCAGCAGGAGAGGGGTGGGTAAGATGCTTCTCCTCCTCCACGGCTGCCTCTACTTCCTCCTCCTCCTTCCCCCTCTACTCTCCTGCCAGTAACAAAGGGCCCTGGAGAGACAGTACTTCCCAGGGCCCACTTCCCAGGAAAGATGAAAGGAGGATGTCAGCCACGGGCTCTGCTAGCAAGGCCAGGCCTCAGCACTCTCCACGGCACGGACTTCGCTCGTGTTACTCCTTCTCCCACCTCCAGTTCCGTGCAGGCTCTGCTTGTGTCTGCTGAATGAGAGAAGGATATTGAGGGGACAAAAATACCACCAGAGCACCTTTCAGGGCTCCACACTCCTGCCTCTCCTGCTCTCATCTTTTGCCAGAGCAATGTTTCCTCCCCTGGTCCTGGGAGAAGGCAGCCTGTGTTCAGACTGTTGATAGCTCTGAAGCCACGGGCATGCAGGGTGCTCACAAGTGTGCAGCTCATTGCTGAGTACCCAGGGGGCCAGAGGGCTGCCTGGCCATGTCCTGTGGTCTTGTCCTGTCCCTGTCTGTGCCCCTGAGTGGACATATGGCTGTGTTGTGACGCCATGCTGGTCAATCTCTGTTGGCCTTCTTGGCACATTACCTGCTCTGCTCTGGCATGGGAGGCAGCCTCCAGAAAATGCATCTCAGGGCCGGTGTGCTGTCGGCCTTCCGGAGATACTGCCAGGAGACTAGAGTGTGGCGGGGGTGGGGAGGAAGAGGGGCATCTTTCCCTGCAGCCCCCCCGACAAGCCACTTCTCCACACCCAGCTCCTGGGCCAGTCCTTGGGTCCCGCCCCCAGTCTCAGACCCAGAGACAGGAAAGGCTGTGCCCTTGTCTACAGCTGCCTCAATACCTCTGTTAGTGCTCAACCCTGCTGCTCCTGCAGCTTCCCTCCCCTCACCCGGGAGCAGAGCTGACTTTCCTGGCAGCTGTGGGCTGAAGGAGATAGAGGAAGGGCCTACATCCTGGTTTAAGAAAATGAGATTTCATGGTCACATCACCAGGCCTCAGCCACCTCCTCATCCAAATGAGGAGGCAGAATCATCCAGGGAGGCCCCTGGGCCACCTCAGCTACACACACACACACACACACACACACACACACACACACACACACACACACCAGTAGGCCTAGCGCCCTCTGGAGAGCCATGTTGAAAGTAGATGCATTAATCACTCTTGCTCTTTCAGGGACTGATATTTGATATACAAAGATGAGATGATCTTGTCTGGAGAATTAACACCAAGGCTGCAACAGTAAATCCCATGAGGAGGCCACTCGGGCTCCCTGCGCTCTGGAGCGGGCTGGACACCCACTGTTCCCCAGACGCCGCTCTCCCCGAGCAAGGGCTCAGCTTCCTCTGCACCTGTACAACACGGGGAGGGCAGTGCCCGCTCCAGGGTCACTCTGGAGAGAAGGCCACAGCCGCACACCCTTGCATCCAGCACTCATGGTAGCCAGGCCAGTGCCACTCCATAAAGGTCCCATCCAGCATCTCCTGTGATCCTGTCCCTGTGTGGCGGGCAAGACAGGTACATGTGGCAAGGACAGGTGAGTGTGGGGGAAATCCCTCACACCCAAAGAGGAAGGGCTGGGACCAAAATCCAGCCTTCTGTGTCCTTTCCAGAACCCTATGTCCAATTTATGTAAATGATTAAACTAAATTACTGGCCTTAAGGACTTCCACTTTGGAGTGGGGCCTAATCCTGGCATGCCTGGAAGCATCCCCTGATTGTTCTTCCTGAGCTCAGGCCTGCCCTGAAATGCTGACTTCTCCCGGGAACCTTGACCTCTTATCTGTACTTTCCCACATGCTCCAGGACCCTAATCTCATGCAGGTGCAGCTTTATGGGCCAAGGTCACACTCACCCACACCCTCCCCACCCAGGCCGCTCTAGAACTCCACTCCTTAGTCTCTGACTGGGACTGTTTCTGCTCCTCACAACCCTTCAATCACCTAATGAGCAAACCCACTAGGGCTCTGCTAAAACCAAGAGAGGGAACAGTGTGGTCAAGGCCCAGGCCCAGGCACAGAGGAGCGCAGAGGCTGCTGGGAAAACGGACATGCAAATGGAAGAGAAGTCCCTCGGGCTTCCCTGGGGAGTTGCACAGAGAACGGGGCTAGGAGCTCAGCTGTGCAGGATCTGGGGGCTCAGGAGCCCTGCAGCAGGAAGCAACCATCGCCAGGTCAGAAGGGGCCGCGTGGGCAGAGGGAGGAGCAGCCTGACACGTCCACACACCTCAGTGTGGCAGAGACATGGAGAGTGCCAGGGGAGCATTCGGCCCAAGTCAGAATGGTTGGCAGGAGCACAGAGACAGAGGGCCCTCAGCCACTCTGTCTGAGTGGCAGTTTCCAGGGGAGGGCTGCAATGCTGCTCAGTCTACAGCCATCAAGGGTGCCCAAAGTGAGTCACCATAGCTTATTCTCAAGCAGGCCTTATGCCATCTCCACCCCCCTGGCAGCACGTATCTGAGTCTCATGCCAAATCAGCTGGAAAACAACAAGGACAATAACAATGTTTACATAGTGGCTGCCAGACACGCAGCATTTGGCATGCCATGCACCAAGCAGCCCCCACACACCTTATGCTTCGAGTCTGGATTTTACTGCAATATCTGCTTGACCTATCTGGCTCCGTGAGACAAAGATGTATGTGGCCTTGAAAAAGCAGAAACTCCTCATCGTGAGAGCCAGCAAGGCCAAGCACCAGCAGAGAGCTCCTCTGGGTCTCCTCCAACCCGCTGGGGCTGACTCTTCCCCAGACCTGCACCTCTGAGTCCAGCAGGCCCCAGGTTGTGCACCTGCTTCCTTGCCAAGTCTGGAGACCAGTGGAGGAGCCACATCTGTGCCCTTCAGAACACCTAGAGCCACGTTCCATGCAGGATGCTACAGAATAGACAAAGAGAGCTGGGGTGACTCCTTCCAGCACTGCAAGCCCAGCAGCAAGGGGCAGGCTGTACCCCTTCCCAACAGCATGTCCCTTCACAGGGCCTCCCAGGGAGGAGTGATTGATCCCTCGTACCCCACATTCCTTTCTTGTGGTCGGTTTCTCCTGACCTTTATTACCTCTCACACCTCCTCTGCTGCTCATCATGGGACAGGTTCTTTTCCTGGAGACTGTGACCACAACCTAGTGGAAGGAACGTGATGACTCTTTCCCCTCTGTTCCTCCCCTTCTAGGTGCAGAATATCAAGGCAACAGAAAGCAGAAAGACAGAACCGTGCTCAGCTACAAGAGTGACCCTGGTTGGGAAGGTGCAGGGTCTCAGGTGCTGGGAAATCTCAAGAAGGCAGCCCAGCAAGGTGGTACTGAGTAGCTTCCTATGTGTGACTCTGATAAAAAGCCCTGCTTTCCTTCTCAGCCACTGAAAAGCTTAGAATTTCATGTCACTGGACCACACTTAGAGATTCTGAATGTTGTTCATCTCTGAGAGTCCTCTTTCTCCTGCCAAGAGCTAAGAAGAAGGCTACAAAATCATAAATACTTAGTGACCAAGATCTTAAAAATAAATTAATTTAATGGGTAGTGTTGTTCATTTAGCCCCATGAAAATGGGGCCTTGGTATGGCCCATGGAGAGGTAAAAGCGAAAGACGAGGGGGGTGTCCAGCTAAACTACCAGGCGCCTCTCCTACATCTACTGTGCTCCCTACCAGGCCCAACCTTTCACTACAGTCCTGCACAGGTGTAAGATCAAAGGCTCAAAAGTAAATCTATTTGGCCGGCCGTGGTGGCTCACGCCTGTCATCCCAGCACTCGGGAGGCAGAGGCAGGAGGATTGCTGAGTTTGAGGCTTGCCTGGGCTACATAGTGAGCTCAGGGCCAGCCTGAACTACAAAGCGAGACCTTGACTCAAAAAAAAAAAAAAAAAAGTAAATCTATTTGGTCCAAATAACACAGCTAGGACAGGACAGGCCTAGACTTGCCCCCTTCCTAAGGAGAACAGTGCCACCCAGTGAACTTGTTGCAATAAAATTTCTGAGCCCCTCTTTAGAGACTGAGATGCAGTTAGTATGAGTTGAAATCCAGGAATCTGCCCTTTGGATCAGCACCCCACCGCGACTCCAGGGCCCCAGGTGTTAAGGTGACAGTTTATAACATGAGTTTGGGAGATTACCTAGTTTGGGAGCTCTGCCCTGTGACCTTGCACAAGTCTCCTCAGCTGGCTAAGCCTCAGCTTCTCCAGCAGTAGGGGAGAGTGCACAGCACACAGGCCTGCTACATGGTTTAAAGGGAAGAATGTTGTACCTGTGACTGGCCTGGGCCACCCCCCAACATTCTGAGGCAGGAGTAGAAAACAAGCAGAAGACATTGGCCTGCAGCCCACTCCCCCTTTGAACCAAATTCAAACCATATAGTAGAGAAGACAAATAAATTATATTTTTATATCAACTCTGTATAATAGTTTCCTTGGGCAGCATGATGGGCCCTCGGGACACACTTTATGACAGGGAAGCTATTTTCAGACAGACACACTAAGAAGCCCTTCTCTGCAGAGGACCTTGGCATGTGCCCCAGTGCTCAGAAACCACGGTGGGCCTTCCCCTTGGCACCAAAATGACCTGGGCACCCCCCCCCCTTTTCCTCATTCAGAGCAGAGGTGGGAATCTAAGCCAGGAAAAAGTTCCCAGAAAAGAGATGGGTCCTGCAGGATGAGGGTCAGAAAACAGAGGAAAGCTTAAGTACTCAAAGGAGTCTGGGGGAATGAACAGACTGTGTTTCCATGATAAATTAACTTAGTGCACACATGCTTTCTCCAAGCCTGTCTTACAAAAATGTCCATGCTCGGGCCGGAGGGTTAGCTCAGTGGTTCTGGCGCCTGCCTCGCAAGCGCAAGGTCCTGAGTTCAATCCCCAGTAACCACATAGAATGCTGGGTGTGGAGACACGCCCACCAACAATCAACACCGCATACCACAATGCTGGATGTGGTGGCTCACGCCTGTAATCCCAGCACTCGGGAGGCAGGGACAGGAGGATTGCTGAGTTCGCGGCGGCTTGCCTGGGCACCATAGTGAGCTCAGGGCCAGCCTGAACTACAAAGCGAGACCCTGTCTCAAAAAGCAAAAAAAAAAAAATGTCCATGCTCGTCCCAGCAAAGAATGACTCCAGGGGCTCCAGAGTGACCCAGGGAACCTAGTACGTTTGGAGCAATGCTGAACAAAGACAAGGAGGACATTCAAACTGATGCTGTGGCGCTCACTCATAATCCCAGTGTGCAGAAGGCTGAGCCCAGCCCGGGAGACATAGCGAGACTTCGGCTCAAACACATGCAAAACAACAACAGTGAAAACATCACCCGAAGGCTTAGAAAAGGACCAAGGAAGCATCTCTCACCATATGTAAGTTAACAAGTTGACCTCAGAGAAGCGGTTCCTGACACAAAGGTCCCAGGAACTAGGAAGGGAGGGAGAGAGGGGACAGAGAAGGTAGTTAACAGGTTCACAAATACAAGGTGATAAAAGGAGTCATTTCTAGGGTTCTTTTGTACAGAAGAGTGACCAGAGTTATTGTATTTATTGTATATTTCAAAATAGCTAGAAGACAATTTAAACATTTCTAATACAAAGAAACAATGTATGGGGTGGCAGATGAGCTAATTCCCTAGATATGATCACTATAAATTCTATACATGTATCAAAATATCATGTTGTATCCTATAATTATGTATATTTATTATATGTGTCAATTTTTTTTTTTGAGACAGGGTCTCGCTTTATAGTCCAGGCTGGCCCTGAGCTCACTATGTAGCCCAGGCAAGCCTCAAACTCAGCAATCCTCCTGTCTCTGCCTCCCGAGTGCTGGGATTACAGGTGTGAGCCACCACGCCTGGCACTGTGGTATGTGGTGTTGATTGTTGGTGGGCGTGAGTCTCCACACCCAGCATTCTATGTGGTCACCGGGGTTGAACTCAGGACTTTGCGCTTGCGAGGCAGGTGCTGGAACCACAGAGCTACATCTCCAGCCCTATGTGTCAATTTTTAAATTAATGAAAGAAAAAAGAACATTTGGGATGTTGACACATACCTGTAATCCCACAACTCCGGGAGGCTGACAGGAGGATCACAAATTTGAGCCACTCTGGGCAATTTAGTAGCTTAGCAAAACCCTGTCTCGAAACAAAAATTTAAAAAGGCTGGAGATGTACCTTGGTAGGAAGTTCCCTGGATTTAGTGCCTAGTACTGAAAGAGAAAGGAAGGGAGGGAAGGAAAATGCTTGACAACCCCAGCCCCACCCTTAAGGCAGAAAGGTCTCATCCCATGCAACCCCCCGAAGTCCGCTGTGGGGTCTCCCTGTGGGCTCGAGCCCTGCGCACATCACAGCTGTCACCAGCCCTCCTCTTCCGTTGGTGTGACCTCTTCAAGGAGGCCTGTTGCTCACTAGCAAGAAGAGGTGACACAGGCTCCGGGTACTCTGCAGGTTCTGATCCTTCCCACTCAGACAGCCTTGTCTGTGGGGCCCTAGGAGCATAGAACACACCCCACACTGTGTCACTGACCCCCAACCGGAGCTCCCCACTCTCTCCTCCAGCAGAGCTTCTGGGTCCTCTAGTGGGTGTGATAATGAAGAAGAAGAGAAGGAAAACAGGCAGAACTCCGAGGGAAAGGAGGCACACATGGGACAGTGGGAGTCCTGTACTAACCGCGTCCATGAAGGGGGTCATCTTATGTTGCATTTTGCAGACCAGGAAGCTCAAGCCCAGGGAGGTGATGGAACTGTCATGATCGTGCCTCTGAGCACCACAAAGGTTACCGGTGTTACCCATGAGCCCTGGTTCATATTCTACACCAGTGATGGCAAACCTTTTAGAGCTTTCAATAATTTTTTTTTTAAATCTGGCTACGGCACACATGCCACAGGTTCGACATCACTGTTCTATTCCTTTTTCTAGAGAGTTGAACGTGAGCTTATTTCCAGAATTACTACAAATTCATGAAGTCTCCAGGAATACATAGATCATTAAATCCCACAGTGATTCCAAGGTCACTATGCTTATGTCATACCTGGACCCTGCTGGCCCCAAATTGAGGGCATTTGCCAAATGAGTGTCACAGCAAAAACAGGCTGGTGGGAAAGTCCTGTGCGTCACTCAGCCCTGGAACTTCGGGGCATCCAGAAAAGACCAGCCTTCCCCAAAAGAGTTCTTGTCCTTTCCTTACTCCATAGTTCCCAAGTAAAGACTGAGACGGGTGCTCCTGGTGCACTGTCTATCCCAGGATTTCAGTTTCACAAAAATACTCAACCAAGTCAACTAGTAAAACTCTGGGGCCACCGTGCTGCCTTCAGGAGATGCAGGTATGTAGAGAAGAAGATATATCTTCTGTTTTACAATTTATCTATATTTAATATATGTGTGTGTTACATCTACCCCTGTATCATGTGTATATAAATATATATAAATATTAAAATAAGACAAATTTCCCACCGGGGTGTCTCTGTTTTGTAGACACTGTCTGTGGGCTAAGTCAACACTGTACCACCTGAACACCTCTCAGGAAAATGAGAAGAGACAGGGTGATGGGGGCAGCAGGCGGGAAACTGCCTCATCATCCAGAAGAATATATGATTAAGAAAAGCCTGTGTGCCCTCCTGTCCCTTTCAGGGGCCCAGAAGCTGTGTTGATACCAACCTCCTCCTGAGTCCCTGCTCAGAAACCACCCAAGCCAAGGGGTGAGGGGACTAAAAATGTGAAAAATCAATAGGATCCAAGAAGGAAACTGAGGAAGAGTAGCTGACTGACCTAAGGTCAGCAGATCTCACACTGCCCATGCTCAACACTGTCAGAACCAAGCTGAGCTGCACTTCGAGGGACTGCCTTAGTATTGCTGAGATACGGCCCTGAGCACATGGCTGTGGAGCACCCAGGGTCTGTCCAGTGTGCATCGCTCTGGCCTCCTGCCTAACATTTGACTCCTTTAAGCATGACAACTTTCCTGTCCTGTCTGAGCAGATCTGAATTCTGCACTGGTTGCCCTATTTAAAACCATATACTTCTGTGTGTGTGCATGTGTATATTTTCTATAATATAGACTACAGTGAAATCAAGCATTACAGACTAAATGTGTCCTCTGACATTCCTGTACTGAAGACTAATCCTCAGTGTGACTGCTCAGAGATATGACATCTAAACAGGTACTTAAGATTAATTAAAATCAGAAGAATGGGTCCCTAGGGCTGGGCATGGTGTCACACACCTATAATCCCAGCACTCTGTTGAGGCAGGAAAATTACTACCCCAAATTTGAGGCCAGCCTGGGCTATACAGGGAGTTCAAGGCCAGACTCAACTACATAGCAAGACCTTGCCTCATAAAATCAAAATGAAATATCTAGGAGTCAAGCTAACAAAGAAGGTAAAGGACCTCTGCTCTGAAAACTACAACACTCTGAAAAAGGAGATTAAAGAGGATATCAGAAAATGGAAAGACATCCCTTGT
>PVIC010033221.1:0-20218 GCA_004025085.1 Thryonomys swinderianus
TCCATGTGTGTGTGTATTCACTCCCAGAAAAGTGAATTTCAGAAACATTTGGCAGAGTGTGTGTTCACCTCCGGTGCAGAGAAAGCCACGTGCCGTCACCAGGCGCTCTGGTTTGTCACGCCAGCACCGTGCACGCTGCCAGCCCCGCACGTCGGGGCTCATCGCCACTCCCGAGCCGCTGTCCCGCTTCTCCACCCTCCAGCCTGGCTCCGTCTCCCGGACGACAGTGGCTGCTCCCAGATCTGCAGTCCAGGGGGAGGGATGGAGGACAGAGGGAGGGAAGAAGGAAGGGCTGCTCCCCTCTTAAAGGGCGCAAAGCAGACGTGGTCCGCATCCGCTCACAGCAGCGGCCCTGCGCAGTGGCTACTGCTCTGTGAGGGGGAGAGTGCAGGTTGAGGGGCAGCCCACAGCCTCTGCCTTATTATTTGGAAACTTAAGTACTGTTATACATTGACTCTAAAGCACCATAAACTCTGCCACACCAGCAATTACAAGCTATAATCCCATTTCAGAATTCTAAAAAAAATATGCATCTCAAAATTCTTGAAGTACATCTTTGACTATTTCAAATCTGGTTTACATTCAAATGTCTCTTCCCCTGTAACTTACATTCATTATCAGTGCGAAGAGGACCTCATCTGAACGTTTCAATAAAAGCCTCAGTTCAACTTTCTGGGCCATGGCTTCGTTGTTAACTACTGCTGTTTGTGTCTGTATTTTATCAAAACAAACTTTGAATACCATGCCATAAGTTACCCTTCCAAAGTGTGTGATTTTGTAGTTGTCATATCACAAAGTTATGCAGTTGTCATTACTATCTAATTCCAGAATATTTTCGTCACCAAAAGTGCAACATTGAACCATGAGATAGTAATTTCCCACTGGACCTTCCTGGCTCACTGACTGAGTTTGTATATGGAACGAGGCAGGGACCCAGCTTCTTTCTGGCACGAGACTGTCTAGCTCCCAGGGACCATCGTACTTTAATTCAATTTAATTAAGTTTGTTCATTCACAGATTTTGAATGCCTGCTATGCATAAGATATTGCTATGGAATAGGAACCAGCTACCATCAGGATTTTTTCATTTAATCTTTCTTACAATTTGATATATTTAGGGTTCAAGAAGTGGGAATTTTAAACATATAAATCAATATTCTCAAAAGTAAAATGAGAACGTGCACACCAGCTCTGCCATGTTTACACACAGGGCCTGTTATTCCCTGACAGGTGATTTCCAGAGCTGACCATAACTGCCGCCATGTAACCCATGATCCTTTGCAGAGTCCTGCTGCTGGCCCCTGCACTGTCACTGTCAGCACTGTTTCTGGTATCTGCTGTCTCCTCCCTCCCACCCCAGCACACGCACGCGCATGTGCACACACATCCCGTGCAGCTGTTGCAGCTCTGCGGGCCTCTGACTCGTGCAGGCTCCGCTGGGAGCCTGTTCCTCTTCCGACTTCGGTCACACACGGCCACGGTATCACAGTTGCACCCACGTCAGCCTCTGAGCTGCTCTGAGGCTGGGGCCGTGGCGTAGACCTGCTCCTTCAGAGCCAGCTCCACTGGACGTGCTCACTTCGTGTGCAGTGCGCCTCCCGGCCTTCTGGGCTCTGCACGCGTGGAGAAAACATAACAGCCTGTAGTAACTGTTCTCACCTGCTGGATTTTTTCTGGCATCTGTGGTGTAGAAATAAGTTCAGTCTAGTTCACTGAGTCAAGAAAGAATGTTCTACCCAGCTGTAAAATATGACCATTATAAACTGAAATGTAACTTCCAGGAATGAGGTATATTACCTTTGTTGGCATCCCTTTTCTAAAACAGAAATGCCAGATTTTAAAAATAAGAGATGTCTAACACTGATCCACGGTTGGACGAAAGACGGACTCCTTGAGGTCAGAATGAAGAGGAGCTGGAAGACACGGCTGTCCTGCCGAAGAACAGCGGGTCGGCAGGAACGGGTTTCAGCCCCGCGCAGGGACACAGGACACAGTTGCAGGCCTTCTGCTGAGGAGTTCACGTGAAGGCTGCTTTATGAGGCAACGGTCTCAGAAAACTGTTCCATGCAGTGAGCAGAAACAGCTTCCCGCCAAGCCAGGGAAGCTACAGCGAGTCGGTTCATAACTTGCAGTCAGCCCCATCAGGCACATTTACACCTTAGAAACAGGCAAGCATCCACACGCAGGGCCACATTATCATTGTTAATATTACTCTTTTTTAAAGCAAATCAATAACATTTATCAGCACACTACTGATTTCAACAATCCCGAGGTTGTATCTGCAGATTACAAATCATGAAAGTAAAACTAATTTTGAAGATCAGCCGTTCCAAACGTTGTTCAAAACACTATGTGAAAGGAGTTTGCAAAGACTGTAGAGCTAGAAAAAGTCAGATCCCACATTAAAGTTCTGCCTCCCTGATTCCTAGACTACTCCGTTTTTCACACACAGATACAGCACAGACACCGGTTTGGTCCAACACACACCGAGTGCAGGACAGCTGAGGTCGGGGCCGGTGCTGAGTCACGACGCCTGCTCCCCCAAGCGAAGCACTTAAAACCTGAGATAAACCGGCTGCTGACACCGACTTGGAAACGCCACGGGTGTTGCTCTTACAAAGGGGCCTTCTCGTCGCCTGATCCTGTTCACATATTTTAAAGTAAAACTATATAAAAAGGAAGCAAGAAAACCGAATCGGCACTTGAGTGTGCCCGTCTGAGAGAAGGGGCTGCCCAGGGGCCCTGCTGTGCGTCCCATGGGCGGCGGCTTCGCAGCGGAGCGCCGGCCTTGCGCCCTCCTCTCTGCGCCCGAGGGGCTGCAGAGAACGCCCCTGTCCTAGGCCGGAGGGTGAGAAACGGCTAGTTTGTCTGCTCGTCAGGAAAAAGAAGAGTCAGTTGGGTCATTTGCCGAATTAGTTTTATGCTCCGAAGTAAACCATCCTGATAATTTCTCGCTGCCAGAGTGCACATCTTCCCTAAAATTCCCTTTGCGATCGTTAGTAACCCCTCGGAGGCGCCTCCATGCCACAGGCTCTGCGCCGCTCCCCGAGGGCTCAAAGGCTCCCGAAGAGCTCGGCTGCTGGGCGGGAGCCAAAGGGTGCCGAGGGAACTTGCCAAGCGCTGCGCGCCCGGGAAAGGAATCTTACTCCTGGAAGCAGGTGGGGAGGATTTTTTAAAATCTCTGTGCTCACACGCGATCATTAGCTAAGTACGGCGACATGATGGGACAAAACACTGACTGGACACCGTGCCCGGCGTGCCCAGCTTCTCTCCGAGCCTGCTGCCTGCTTCCAAAGAGCCTGGAAGCTCTTGCCCTGGAAGTGCACACGTCACCCCCACCCGGCACGGGGTCCTGCCAAGCCCTGTGTGGGCTGAAGCCTTCCCTGAGCAACCAGGGTGCACACACCCATTTCCGGGCCGAATGGAATGCGCCAGAAATGCTGATAGAGGCGAAGGCAAGTTCGCGTTATTTCCTTTGCCAGCTCTGCAGTCTGCCTGAGGCTGGGGCGGGGTCAGAGGGCCCACATCGCCTTGAGCTACTCCAGCTCAGTGACATTGTGTCCTCTTCACTATCTGGGCTTGATCTGTCACCCGAGCGTTTGTGTAGACGTGGTTAACGCCAGTCCTTTCGATGTATGCCACCCACTGGAGCCTAAACCGAGGCAGGGAGGGGCTTTCCTGGTAGCAAAGAAATCTTAGCCTTCTTCACCTGTTGTGCATTAGATTAGCTAGCGTGAACCCTAAGCAGATGAGATCTCACAGCGCCCAGGTTTCACGCAGGTTCAAATGTGCCCGCAGATACCTATCGTTAGTTTTTTTTTTTTCTTTTTTTTTTTTTGAGATAGGGTCTCACTTTGTAGTTCAGGCTGGCCCTGAGCTCACTATGTAGCCCAGGCAAGCCGCCCTGAACTCAGCAATCCTCCTGTCTCTGCCTCCCGACCTATCATTAGTTTTTAAAAAGAAAAAAAAAGTTAAGTGTGTATCATGGCTGTTAGGTAAAGAGTATTTTACAAACCCAATGGATATATCCCAAAATGTGTTTACTTGTAAATGGCAGATGTGTTAAATGAATGAAATAGTTAAAAGGAGGTCATTTTAATAAATCAGCCCACCTATTTCGGTAAATATTGTGCATGTCAGTTTAACATCAGTCCTTTCCAGTAATATAAAACTGTAATTCCAGAGATGACATATAATTTACATAAATAAGCTCTCACACACTTGCACAATAATCTTAGTGTCTTATAAGTGTGCACTCTACAATGAATTTAGTGTCCCTTCTGATTAGGTAAATCAAAATTCATATCGATCACCTACCAAATTCTGTTAAACCGAAGACTAAGGGAGGAAACGAAGTGTTTCAATCATCTGGTCCAGGACCGTAACTGCAGGGAGCAGGGAGAGGAGCAGGGAACAGCAAAGAGGGAAGCGGGCAGGGGGGTAGCGCTCAAGGCATTTTTTGAAAGCCTGGCCAAAGTCTTCTGGGAGCGCAGGACTGGGTACCAGTGTTACTACTGATCAGCTAAAACAAAAGGATGCGAGTTTTGGATCTGAATAAAATGCTGAATGTACCTATCTGATGCAAACAAGTTATTTTCTTTTTAAAACGAGCGCAGTGTGTTGCGAAGGGAGCCACACATTCCTCACCCCACTTCAGTCCGGTCTACGGGCCCTGTGCGCCCGGCCTGAGGCAGCTGTGCCCTAAGCCCCAGGCCTGGCATGAGGTGGGCTGTGTCCGCTGTCCTGCTGCGCGGGCGGCTGCACCTGCTCAGGACCTTCGTTGCCCAGCAGAAGTCCCTGAGCTCCAGCTTGAGCCTCAGTCTGGGGCCGGGACCTCCAGGAACCCCACGGGGTCGGGGAACCGCGTCTCCAGACACGCGCGGCCAGAGGGAACCACTGGAGACCACAGCGAGAGCGGGGACCGGAGACGGCACCGTTCTAGGGGCACCAGACCCCGCCTCCCAGACCCAGAGGCAGCGCGGATCCAACCTGCCCCTAGAAAAGCGCTGCCCAAGTGGAAAGTAGTCTTCAAATGGTACGTTCACAATTTCTGTAAGTTTCTGTAAAACTCACAACCATCCTGTAAAACTATCAACCTAGAATCGTTGATCTGCTGTGTAAGTTGTAAAGAAGAAATACTGACGCCACCGATAATCCTTCTCACGACTCATCTCGCTGGTCATATTAACACTGACCCAAAGGAAGCCTCCCGAGCAGGCCTCTGCTGCCAGCTTTTTTGCGGCTAAACTGGCAAATCGAACCCCACGCCCTTCCAGAGTGCCGTTTCACACACCTTTTCCCTGACCCAGTTCTACCAATTTAAAACACCCCCTCTCTGGAATAATCTCAATTCCCTTGATAAAAATCTGGCAGTTTTAGTTTTACCAATAAGCATCTGCACCTCGATGGCAGAGATTAACTCTCTTCAACCGCTCTTCCCGCGGCTTTATCTCCCTCTTCCCCGGCAGCTGGCTCCGAAACTTCAAAGCAGCTTTGAGGTTTGCCTGGCAGAGGGCGGGGGAGGAGATGAGAGGCCGCCCGCTTCTCTCCCCAGGCAGAAGGTCACCTGGGGCGGCTCAGCGGCAGGAGGGGCACGCAGAGTGATTACCTATGTGACACCGTAATCAAGAAACAGTAGTGCCCGTTTTAAAGGGGTCAGATCACACCAAGACAAAGTGTATTAATAATCAGTAGAGCGCAGATGGGCTGGTATTTGGAATATAAATTTTGAGTGTGATGGGATGTGACCCTGAGTTTTTGTGAAATTCTATCTGGACTTGTTATAGAATATAAGACCAGATCGTCCATCACACTGTCTAACAGGCACACAGGAAGTGGTTTCGAGCAGTGGGCTCTCAGTAGTAGCACTGGGCACCGTCAGGAAGCAAGCACAGCCCCTGGCACCGATGCTGCACCCTGGCCCTGCTGCCAGCTGGTCAGCCCGCGGCCTTGCTTAGCCAGCTTTCACATGGGTGCCTTCTCAGAAGCCGCAGAAAGCAGGCTCAGCTGCCCCCGTGTGTGGCTTAGGCTCTCCGTGGTCTTACTGCTGTTATTTCTGTCCGTGGTATTTTACATCTGTGGGCCGTTTCTCAAACTTGTATTGGGAGAGGACCCTGAAAAGCACAGACAGACACACGAGCTTAAACATCACCCGGGTTCTCTTGGATGGGAAACTCAGTATAAATAAAAAGCAAATTAAAGGCAGATAATAGAAAACAGGGTGGTAGATCTGCACATAGGAAGGGGACCAAGAGGTGTCACATCCACACACCAGCTGCCCACAAGGAACGGCAGTCACACACTGCAGATGAATAAGACAAAGAGAACTGCCACACCGCCCGCTCGCCGGGCCAGCAGCTTGCAAATACCCAAGAAGATGAGACCAAGCAAAAGAATGTGGCTTGGTGACCGGCCGGAGCTTGGCACGGGTCGCCACCTACCCCACGTGCACCAGGAGAGAGGAAGTGCGCGGGCAAGTCTGCTGCCCGTTCCCAGAGGCCCCCGACGCGATCGGGAAGCAGACCGACCCGACTTGCTGCTCGCGCCTGGAGAAGCAGAGAGGGCCAGGGCGGCCGGTGGGTCTCCGCCCTGCCTGCAAGGCCGCCCTGCCGTAGCTCGTTCTGCGGACGAGATGAGCACTTTCATGCCGCTGCTGCCGTGGAAACCGGTACAGGTCACCCGAGGGGCTGCGGGAGGCTCTCCGCTTCTGTTCTAGAAGTAACCCCGCTCCAAGACCTAAAACAAAAGGCAGTGGTTCCTGGCAGCAAGTTCTCTCTCGGGACCTTCAGTTTTAAAGTCACCCCGTGGCCGTTAAGGCCAACACATGTATGACACCGAAGTGGGATTAACAAGACGGTCATGGTCTGTCACGCATGGTCCTTCCTCGGGGCGAAGCACCACGGGCTTTCAGCCCCACAGGAAATCACCGCCCCGAGAACGCGCCCAGGTGGAAGGCGTGTGTCAGGCGCGAAGAGGAGCACGCGTTTCTCACGGTCACCGCAGGTCTCGGGCAGGTGCCTGGGAAACGAGGGTGCGGTGATCGGGCCGCCCGCCCGGCCCCGGCGCCTGCAGACCGGCTCCAGTGACCACCAGGCCCCACGGTCCCTGGGGAGCGCTAGCGGGCCGTCCGAGAGGCAGCCGCCCAGGGTCTGCCCGGAGGCCAGGCTCAGGGCAGAAGCCGCGCTGATGCCATCGAAGAGCCCCAGCCCGGGAGACACGGGCAAGTGAGATGCACGTCTGGGCCCGCGGTGGGGGCTGACCGGCCCGCTGTGGTCACAGCATCTACGAGGCCAGGACGGACTGCGCAAGTCAAGGAAAATGCAGAGACGCCAGCAGCGCTCTTGGACTTGAGGAATTGGAGAACAGGCCCAAAGAGAAGGGAATGTGCGGCCCAGCAAGAGCGCAGACGGAGGGCCCCCTGCATCTAGAGCACAGGGACCCGGAGCCCCGGCCCGGGCACATTGTCCTGCCCCACCAGCCAGAGGAGGACGGCGATGACGGAGGGAGGATCTGGAGCATGGAGCGGGACCCCCTGAGGCCACTGGAGAACAGAAGGGGAGCAGTCTCAGGGGCGGCTGTGGACTGCTGTTCTGGCCGGGGTCTGCGGGGACAGAGCGAGGAACAGGAGCAGAAGGTCTAAGGCCGCGGCACTGGGGATTTTTCAAAGCACCTGCGCCTGCGTGCGAGGGTACGGCAGGGAAGCCCGGTGGGCCAGTGGTTCCTCAAGAAACTGGGATTGCAGAGTCCATTTAACCCTGCTCCCGCCCTGCTAGGAATAGACACAAAAGAATTAAAAGAATCATGTCACAGTGACATGTGTGCACCCATGTTCATAGCTGCTCAGTTTGGGACAGCTAAACAACCCAAATGCCCATCAACTGGAGACTGGATAGAGAACATGTGGGTTTTTCTAAAATGGAACATTGGGAGGCAGAGGCAGGAGGATTGCTGAGTTCGAGGCTTGCCTGGGCACCATAGTGAGCTGAGGGCCAGCCTGAACTACCAAGCGAGACCCTGTCTCAAAAAGAAAAGGAAAAAAAAAGGAATATTACTCTGCCATAAAAATGATGAGATTGAGTCATTTATACTCAAATAGACGTACCTTCAGGACTACTCATAAGTGAAATAAGTAGGTCTCAGATGTGTAAATACCATATTTGCTCTCTGGTATGGGAAACTAAAGATGTTAATGAGTTCTAGAATGTATGATGAATATTGTGAACCAGAAAATATTCAAAGGGAAAATATTCAAAGGGAAATGTGGCAGAGGGGTGATGAGAGGTAAAGAAAACAATGTGATGGTAATAAAAATAAGGGAAACGAAGCTTATATATTTAGGGGGTGGGGCTGTGCAGTGGGGAGGGGAATGGGAAAAATGAGAATTAAATCATGGCATATCCTGGCACAATTTGAGTGTGATCAGGATGTGTATATACAACGTACCAATACGGAGCCTCCCAGACCACTGTACCCATCCCCTCCCCTGGTCTCTGTCCAGTGTACGCCTCCAGATAAACAGAGCTGCGTGAGGGTGGGCACTATGCCTGTTGGCCCCTGACCCCCATCCTTGGAGCGAAGCCATGCTGCAGCGGGAAGGAATAAACTAGGAGCAGGAAAGTAGAAAAACAGCAAGAAGACTGGAGCTCCAGAAGCCGGAAATGGAGCTCCCACACAGGCACGGCCCGTCTCCCGCTGCCGAGAGCCGCCCAAGGCTGGCACAAACCCAAGGTTGCAACTCAGCCTGGTGGTGATGGCCGCATGACTCCCACGTCCTCCTCCTGGCCTTCGCCCACCCAGGCTCAGCGGGCCCCACAGCAGTGGTCCCTGATTCTGTGGAGACCTCCTCACAGCAGCCTGGCCAGCGCCAGGGATGTCTGGCCTCCTCCACTGCGCAATGGATGACAAAGACCCTTGGCCGTGCCGGAAGACCCGCGGGGCGTGACTAGCACCTCTAGTGCGCAAGGTCGTGGGGACACCGGTGTCTGCTCGCGACACATTTCCTGCAGGAATATCAGTGGGTGCGGAGTCCCCAGAAACCCCTTCTTCTACAGGACTGTGGTCCTAAATCTGTTCCTCAAAACATGGACCTTGGGCCGGAGATTTAGCTCAGTGGTTCCGGCGCCTGCCTCGCAAGCGCAAGGCCCTGAGCTCGATCCCGGTAACCACCTACAATGCTGGGTGTGGAGACTCACGCCCACCAGCCATCAATACCACATACCACAGTGCTGGGCGTGGTGGCTCACGCCTGGCATCCAGCACTCGGGAGGCAGAGGCAGGAGGAATGCTGAGTCCGAGGCTTGCCTGGGCTACATAGTGAGCTCAGGGCCAGCCTGAACTACAAAGCGAGACCCTGTCTCCAAAAAAAAAGGACCTGGGCAGGTCCCCATGTATCACCTTCCGCCATCTTCTCCCAACTTCCAGTCTTCCCAGCCTCCCAGCCAGGAGCTTTGCCAACACACCAAAGAAACTTTTCTGATCCCCAAAGGTAATGGTCCCCGCAGCCCAAGCACATTCTCCAGCACTGACGGGAGAGCCAGCCTCCCCGCCATTCACACGTGAGGGATGTGCAGCTCCGCGGTTCCTGACTTGACACTGATGGTACCTGAGTGTGACCAGCGAGGTCTGTGCTGAGAACACAGCACAGGACAAGGTGTGTTCTCATCGGCTACGATGCTAGCGGAGGCGCCACTTGAACATAAACTGGGATCACTGCTAAGGCAGCTCCTGCCTGTTACCTCTGACCTGTTCGTGGGGAGAAGCCAGACACTGCGGGTCCAGAGTGGTAAAAAGGAAACAAAGTTTGTGTATAAAGGGGCGGGGATGGTAGGGTGTGAGGGGAAGGGAAAAACGATAATTAAGTCATGTCATAGACTGGTACAAGTTCTCAGTGTTGAGTGTAATCGTGATGTGTATATATAAAATGTACCAATAAAGAGTCAAATAAAAAAATGTGAAACAGAAAAAGCGCTGCCTGGACCAGCAGTATCAGCATCACCTCCACAGAGAGATAGAAGAACAAATGCAGAAGGCCCTCTCGGGTTTGCTAAGCAGGAAGCCCGGGGCAAGGCCCAAAGTCTGTCCCAGCAGCCTCCAGGGGCCAGTGCCTGCTCCTCACCGGCCTGTCTCTGGGAAGCAGGAGGCAGGCCGCGCGTCCCCAAGGCTGCCTGACGTGCTCACCGAAGAGGGGAGCTGACTGGCGGGTGGGGCGGCCTCTGCCCACAGGGACCCCAGGAGGCGCCGCGGCTCCCGGGCACCTCTGCGTGGCTGATTTAGGTCACGGGACAAAGGCAGCCCTCCGCCAGGGTGACCGCGGGCCAGGGAAGGGAGGGGGGCCCGGCCGGAGAGCGGCAGCCCTGAGCGGGAGAGCACGGGAGGCTGGTCCCTGCGTGGCCACTGGGCCAGCCCAGCCCTGGGGAGACCGGGAGGCGGGTATGCAGGGCTGCGGCAGGGGTGCGGCCACGGCGCTGCCGCTGCTACGGTTGGTAACGCCGGGCCGGACCTGCCGGAGCTCGAGTTCCGGGAGAGAAAACCCATCCTCCGTGAGCGCCTCGCGCACAGCGCCCTTTGATGCCCGAGTCCACACTGGACAAGGCAATCTGGGCCTGGACTCCAAAGCGGGAGCCCCTCCCCCACACAGCCGCAGGCTCACGCGTGGGGTCTCCCCGCTGACAAGGAAAACCGGCCTGTCCAGGCCTCCAGCAACCCCGCTGGCTCCCGACAGCACCCCGGCGCCTGAGCACCGAACACCGCAAGATCCACAAGCCATCGAGGCTGTGGGGCCTGGGTCCGCGGGGCGGAGGTCCGGCGCCCCGGGTCTCACTGCCTCTCAGGAGGGTCCCGCTCTCCGCCCCTCCTCCCGCGGCTGGGCAGCCCCTGCTCCTCTGGAGGGTGTCATTTCCGAAACGCTGGCCTCTGCCGGGCGCGGCTTTCTGCAAAGTTGTCCCAGGAAGTTACCTTTTATGGGGGGACCTTGCATCCTATGGACCCACCTCGCCGGGGCCACTCTGCGGCAGCTCTGGTGGCCTCTGCACAGCACCTTGAGTCACACTGTCCTGGCTGCTTCTGTGTCCGGGACTCATTGAAATGCTGACCTCGGGGAAGAGCCGGATACCACACCGTCCCAGACCCAGTAGGCGGATCGCTGTGTTTTTCACAAAAATTGTCACAAACATTTATCAATGAGGAGAGATCAAAACACAGCGGAGGTTTAACCTACAAGATCGTAACCGTAAGAAGCTGGCACCACAAATCTCCCTCTGCTACCTTTGCTTCAACCAAGCTTACCTCACTGCCCTTGGCAATGTCTCTTACTTTAACACATTTCTTACAAATGGGAACATTCTGTGAATTTTCCTATCATCCTCTGTATTTCTCATGCCAGGATCTGGAAACTGTCCCCAAGCTCTTGTGTCTCAGGACCCACCTGACCCCAGCAGCCCTTCCATCTGCCCCTGCTCCAAGGCAGGAAATCCTCCTGCCTCTGCCTACATTCCCTTTGAGGAAGTGACTCACTGCCTCAGAGAGAGCGAAATGGAGCCAGGCGCGGCCACCACTGCCCAACTTGGTGTGAACAGCCGAAGCGCCACCTGGCCCCGGGCACAGCAGGGTCCAGCGCTTCTCCTGTGAGGTCAGGATCCGCTGCTCTCCTCCTGCGGAATCGGCCTCAGAGCTCAGACCTGGCGTCTCCTCAGCCGTGGTGACCTGGAAGCAAAGGCTTTGGCACAGCCAGCCCGCTCGCTTGTGGGGGACACTGCCCCATGCTCCCGACTCCCCGCTTTCCTTCCACACTGTGTGATAAACACCCCAGACACTGCCGCCCTGTCCCCTCAATGGGCTCCCTTGTCCCCGGGGTCCGCAGCCTGACACCCGAGTCGGCCCTGTGATAAGGAGGCCGGAGGATGGGAGCAGAACAGCGGCCCCTTGTTGGCCAGCTGGGCAGGTGGCCCAGAAAGCGGCCAGCCTCACCGCCCCAGCCCAGTGCGGTGGAGGCAGTGCCTGGGGTGAGGGTGGCCCCGGGTGGAGGGTTGGCGCTCCGTTCGCCAGTGTGGGTGAAAGGTTCTGGCACGGCATCAACACTGCCGCGAGGCTTGGCCTGCACCCTGGCCCCTCCGTGCCCGTGACCCTGCGCTGCGGCACGCCGTCCTCGGCTCTCAGCCGGCCCAGGAGTCTGTTTCCAACAGCAGATGCTGCCAGCGAGCGCTTCCCCACCGGTCCAGACCCTTTCCCGGGCGGGAAGCTCGGCTCCATAAAGGAAGGAATCGGAGCAGGACGGAGAAGATGCCCAGCCGCGTGGCAGAGCAGAAGCCCAGAGCCCAGGGGGCGGCAGATCCGGGCCGAGAAGGAGGGGCGGTCATCCCTCCGGAGGCCCTCTCCTTCCCGGGCCCCTCCCTGCAGCCCGTGCGGCCCGGCTCCCCAGGCTCCTTCCGGCGGCGTCAGGCAGGACACCGGTGCGCGTGGAAACACTTTCCGGAAAGCACTGGGGGGAGGCGGCCCTTGAAGGTGGCCGCTCCTCCCTGCACTGGGTGGCTGTGAGGTCCCTTTGCCCGGCATCACCAGCTTCTCAGAGCTTGCAGGGCACGTGCCCAACTCAAGGCCGGCGGCCGTCTGCCGAAATCCCTTTGCTGGGCCTCTGCACAACTCGCCCGTGACCCCAGAAACGCGCGCCTCCCGCGTCACTTTCGTGCCTGCCCTGCCTGGAATCTGCTCCCTGGCGCTCCCCTGGGCCGCTGCCCTCTTCCCTGGCCCTCACCACCCTCAGGGGTTAGTTTCAGTCTTGACCTTGTGGGGAAACGTGATTCATTTTTTATCCAGTTCAGGTTGCAACCATAATCAGAAAAAAAGAAGTCCGCGAACCGAGGTGCCACCGTGCGTGCACGGCTGAGTTACCACGCCGCTCCACTGGGCCACAGTCCTCCAGGGTGCAGGGGTTCAGGCTCAGGGGTGCCAGAGTTCCACAGAGACCCAAACCCCGCCGGCACCTCAAGCCCCGTCTCTGTGCCGAATCCACCTGTGCAGACGCGAGTCACGTAGGCCCTGTGGTTCCTCATCCGCTCGTCCGTGCAGAATCGGTATATAGACAGGAGGTTCCGGTGTCTTCTGTTCTGAGGACGATTCTCTCTGCTGTTTGGTCCAGTGGCCCGGACATTTCTGTCCACCCAGTGAAGCTGCAATGTCCTTTGGCAGGACAGTGATTTAAAAAAAAATCACAGAACCCCCTGCTGAAGGCAGCTGCTGTAACATGTGTCCGCTTTCCTGTTTAATATATTTGGAAATAAAGATAAGAGTGAGCAACTCAGGCCCCTCTCAGGTTTTATTCCTACCCCCCGGCTGGTCAGGCAGCCTGCCCTGGGGCCCCCGGTTCGCGTTTCCATGTCTCTCTGGAAACAGGCTCCTGCTGTCAGCAACAACCTTCTCGCCCCACCAGGCCGCACCAGCTCGCTCGCTGGGCCGACAGCGAGGAAAGTCTTCCCTCTACAACACGCCTTTCAGTGGCCAGAGCCGCGCCTCTGACCGTCGGGGAAAAGCCTTTCCTAGTTACGGCAGGACCAGCGGAGTCCGAAGGTCTTGGATTTAGAGATAAATCAGGCATTCCCCGTCCATCAGGGACTCATTTATAATGACTCACTGGACAGGCCACTGCAGTTGGGTCCAGACGCCCCGCGCCTCACACGGACGTGGAGCCTTCACAGAGGGCGGCGTGCAGAATGCGCGTCGCTCGGCGCAAGGGGGGATGGTCCCCGCTCAGCGCCCGGCTGGTCTGGCACCGCTCTACGCCCGATGGCTGACGCACAGCAAAAAGGGGCAGAAAGAAGCTGCTGTTGGAACTTGTCCTTGAGCCCCGACCCCCTCTGCCCACCACGAACTGCTTCTCCTCTGCGACGCCCCTCTGCGGTGCCATCCTGCCCTGGAGCCGGAGGACGACGCACTGAAACCTGCACGAACTGAGCTGCATAAACTGTCGCCCCGTCCACTCTGGGTGCCAGGCATTCTGCCTCAGCAACAAGAAAAGTAACCAAAGCGGGTGGCTCCGGGCAGGACCCCCGGCACAGAGTGTGGCAGGAGAGACGCTTGCCTCATGGCAGACAGGAGCGCAGGGCACTGGAGCGGCGGGGGCTGTCCCCGTGACCCCCACCTCCGCAGCACGCTCGGCCGTGGCTCTGAGCCACTCACCGTCGCGGGCCCCACCCCGTGGGGCTCGGGGCCATGTGGACAGAAACTGTGCATTGTATATCACAGTCCGACCCTGTGCGTGCGAGGGTCAGGCGGCTAGAGCATAAATTACTACAGCTGCCTCGGAAGTCAGTTGTGGGTTCCCTGAAAGGCTAAAAGCAGCGCGTGACACGCTGCTTGGTGTCCGTGGACAGGCAGGAATCAAAGGCAACACACGAAAAGATGCCTGCACACCTGCGTGCATCGGGGCACCGTTCACAACACCCGAGTCTGGGATCACGCCGGGGACCCACTGTGGACACGTAGGGAAGCAGAACGCGGAGCATCTCCCCAGGGCGGCAGCACCCGCCATGAAGGAGAGCACCGTGCCACACGCGGGAAAACGGGTGGGCCTCAAGGTCATCACAGGAGCCAGAGGAAGCCAGGCTCGGGCTGTGCCGCCCTTCTCACACGTAGAATCCTGAAGTGACCAAAGGTGTCGTGGAGAGACTGCCGCGCAAGAGCAGCGAGCTTCTTCTAGGCGGTGCGCGAGGAGGAGGGACCAGGTCAAGCACCTGTGTGCACGGAGGTGTCATGCCGACACCATCACTCTGGGAAATGACACATTCAAGGCGCATCCGGCGCCCCTCACTGTCGGGAACTTCCACGCTGTCCCTCCTCCCGCACGAACCAGCCCCTGCGACAGCGTCCAGCAGGCTCTCAAGAGCAGCGCCCTGCCCGCCACCCGCCGGGTTCAGAAGCCCACCCGCTGCTGCAGCCAGAGGGCGCAGGGAGGGCCTGGTGCTCAGAGGATCGGATCGGCTGCAGATACGAGGGGAGCCCCAGAAAGCACCCGGGAGCTCGCGGAGCGCGCCATGGGCAGGAGAGGCACTGCCCTCGGGCCTGGAGAGGGGACTCGCCGTGGGCTCTGAGTCTGTGCCGACGGCCGGCTGTGGCGCGAGCCGATGCCCACGCTTCGCCACCTTAAACCCTGCAAGCAGGGAGCGGACGGCCGCCCGTACTCTGCCACTTCTGCTGAGTTCGGTCAGCCTCCGAGCTGCGCAGAGCCTCCGGCGCCCGGCAGGGCGGCTCCTCAGGCCAGTGGGTTCCACGCCGCCCCTGCCGCCTGGGCGCTCACCGCCTCCTCTGCCTGATCTTTGCAGGATCAAGTTCCCAAGGTAATGAAGAGCACTGTTTACGACTAACTCCGCTTCACGCCCTCACGTGCTCAGGGATGGAGGCTGGGGGCCCAGCTGTGTGGACTACGGACATGACCAGGCTTTCAGGGAGACAGTGGGAAACTGAGGCAGGCACGCGTCCCGCCAGCCCGAACCGGCTCCCGTTACCAGCCAGGCATCTGTGTTAATTTCTGGATAAAATGTACCGACTGAGCAGCTACAGGGCTTTAGCCCAGTGAGTCCCTGTGCCCCGAGTCCTTGTCCCCAGCACCCCCATAAACGCCAGGCAGGTCCAGGGCTCCCCGGCCCCCAGTGCTCCCTTAGCAATCAGACAGCCCGACACAGTGCCTGGCACACAGCTCGCTCACATGGACGGCTTCCAGGGTGCCTGCTGCGAGGGGTGGAGGGCAGGATTCCAGCAGGTACTGCCGGGGTGAGGCAGGGCTCCCCCGAGGGGCCGGGGCCAAGCAGCACCTTCCTGCCAGCTAGCGCTCAGTCTTTCTCTGCCCACCGGAAGCAGCCCCAGCCGGCACCTGAGTAAATACCAGGCCGGACCCCTGCTGCGCCCAGGCCCCCGTGGACGGCGGTGCCAGGAAGGATCGGGCTCTTATCCCTGCTTCCGGGAGCCACCTATGCCCCGCGGCGAGACTCCATGCTTCCTGGGCCCCGCCCGGTGGTGACCCCGGGGAGAGACCCGCCCCAGGGGGGCCCCATCCCAACAGTCGTCCTGGGAGGGTCCCCAACGCCTCGACCGGTCACCAGGGTCAGCGACTCGGCACACGCGCGCTCATGGCTCATTTCCTTCCGGGTCGCGTGTTTTGACTTCTGTACTCCCCGCAGCAAAAGCTCCAACCAGGGAAATTTGAAGACAGAAAAATAAAAACAGGTAAACACGAGAAAAGCCCACCAGTTCATACTACTAAGGAGCCTCTCTATGTACGCCTGCGGCGTTGCTTTTTACTACAAAAATTCTTTTCGCATTCCGCACCCGGCATGGTAATTTCTTACTGCACGAAGCAGCACGGATCTCGCTTCGTGTTGATATGATTTCTCAGGAGAGGCCCGAACGGGTCCAGACGGATGCTGTGTGTCCGACGCGCTGGCTTCAGACCCGGCTCTGTCCCCACACAGGGCGCTCGGCCTCGGCCAGAAGGGGCACCCGGGTCTTCCAGCCTCACCCTGTGAGCCCCGCACTGCCGCCGGGCTACCCGCACACGGAACGTCTCCCGGGCACTCCTGGGCCCAGAACTGACAGCTGCGGAGCCACCTGACAAACACGAGGCCCACAGAGGGGCTTGCCGAGGGGTGGAGACCCCGCCCGGGTCCGCGCCCGAGACATGACAGCAGGACCCCCGAGGCCGCGGTGGGTGACGCCCCACCTGCGTGGCCGGGTGATGGAGGAGCCGCTCCTGACTGGCTTCTCCCGGACCTTCCGTCCGGGCACAGGCTTCCTCCCTTCAGGGCCCAGGCTCGGCCGTCACTTCCTCCTGCGGCCTCCCCGCGAGCCCCCGCGGGCATCCCCTGACTAATTTTTAACCTTGCAGAACACGCCCTAAACCTCCCAGAGGCCAGGTGGATTGATCTGGAGCGGAAAGGTTTATTTATTTACTAGCTCCCCACCGCGTGGGGTTATGTTACCGGAGGAAAGGTCGCGATGAGCCCCGCTGTGAGGCCTGGCTGAGGTCAGCCCGAAGCCCCCCAACCCACCCGCCCGCCCGCACCCCCGCTGGGTGACTTTCCGCAGTAGCAGAAAGCTGCGCAGGTAAGATGGCGGGCTAGGGACCTCACTCCGGGCCTCCCTGGCCAAGGCTTTCTTCTCTCTCCATCCGCAGGCACCGTCTGTTCCTTTATCCCCCCGGCGTCCCGATGCTTCCAGCCGCTGTGGGTCCAGGCCACGCACCTGGGCACCGCGGTGGCCTGCCCTCTGACGTCCACGTCCTGGGGTCTCCTGACAGATGACCTCTCCGACCGAGGACGCGGAAGTGGAGTCCTCCACGCTCACAGCTCTTGGAGAGACCCCCCTCCCTCCTGGCTCCCATCCGAGTCACCCAGCTCCAGCCGGGCCCTCTGTTCAGGCTCCAGACGTGACCCTCTGTGCGCGAGGGCGCTCACAGCCACTTGCGAGGCCGGGGATGGCAGAGGGGCCCCTGGACGTGCAGAACAGAGGCACCCTGCCGGTGGCCGTCCTTGGCTAGCTGCCCGGGACTGCGCTTCCCCGCCACGCGGTAGGAAATGCCCTTTCCTACTGAGCCCGAACCTTTCTCGCCACATTCCGTCCTCAGGCGGGAAACCCTGGGGCGGCGCTGGGCGCAGAGTGGCCCTCGGTGAACCTTCAGGGGCTGTGCCCACCCGGGAGAAGCAACCGCAGGAAAGCCTTTACTCCAGAGAACGGAGAAGCTGCTGGAGTTAGAACCACTGTCTTTGTTCTGGAATTTTCCACTGACAATGCTGGGGATGGGGATTATCCAGTTTTTAAAGGTATGAGTGATTTTCACGCTGAATCTCCATGATATCAAAGATTTAATAATCACCAAGGGATTACCCACAGCGACTCTCTTTTACACAGGAAGCTCTGGCCCAGACATGAAATATCTTCCTCAAGGGGACGCGGATTTTTCAGCCATCAAAGTGCAGTTCTTTGTAAAAGACTGTAAAACCCTCTGTGTTTCCCAATGGCAAACTCTGTGAAAACTGCATTGCTCAGCGAAGTTGTGTGTCAAGATCCGCTGCCACAGGAATAGACGTTAAGCACTTAATTGCTTTAATTGTATGGAAAGTCTGAATTAAAAAGCTTCTCCGAGAATTCTTTTCGCTAAAACAACACCCTATAAGGTAAAGAATCTGCCAAATAAATACAAATTCACCCGGAGCCACCTCTGAATGGCCCCACGCACTTGCTGTGAGAACCAAAATAATTCCTTTTTAGGACAAGACCCTCTCCGAGGCCTAGCTTTACCTGCCGCCCTAAGCCCCCGGGCTGCGTGGGGCCGACCCCTCCCAGCGGTCACTGCAGTAGCCACAGAAGCTGGTTTCACAGCTGCACTGGGTTCTCAGGAATGAATTGTGGGTTCTCAAGAATGAATTTTCATCTTGCAGAGCACGTCTGAGTCTGTTCCTGCTACCTGCGCGTTTACACCAAAGCAGGTGTCAGTAGATGCGGTGGGGATACAGATAAATGCGATGCAAGGCCGCTCCCGGGGATGGGGCTTTGTCACAGGGATGGCGATCCGCCCTGACCCTGACTCGAGGCGGGCTCAGGTCACAGGAGGCCAAGACACAGTCCCAGCTATCACCGGGGCTCAGCCACATGTCCAGCGCCACGGCCCCGGTTCCTTCAGTGTCAGGCCTGGCTTCAGGCTCCAGGGTTCTGGTGGCAGCTTCAGGGGTCCCTGCGCAGTGCCAGGCTGTGGTCGCCCCCGTGAGACTGTTCTCTCGCCTGTCGCACAGGGAGCGAATCACGGGAGCGGGGCTCCTAGGGGCGGGAAGAAAAGGTCCCCGATGAACCTCGGGCTTCTGTCCTCTGGACAAGGGGACAGGGCACGTGGGGACGCGACCAGCTGGTGTCTTCCGGCAAACCCCCAGAAGCCACCTTGGGTCACACAGCAGGGAAGGTGCCGGCGGGCGGCAGAATCCGCACGGGGGTCACAGGTGGGCGGCTCCCCAGGCTGCTGCCCCATTTCCTCCCCCAGGAAATACCCATCTGGCTACTGTTTGAGCCCTTGGGTTCCCATGTGACAAACACGCTGCCCTTTGTCCTGGGGACTTGGGATGCCGCCTGCCAGGGCAAGAACCGGGCCAGCCGGGAAGGGCCAGCACGGACGCCCGGAGGACCCCGCCGCCACGGCGGCGCTGCCCCTCCCAGCTGTGGAAGCAGGACGAGTCGGCTCCGTGAGAACCAAGGGCTGTGTTTTTACGTAGCCACCGGGAGGAACGCTGCCCGCCCTGGCCCCGCAGACAGGCAACTCGCCACTGCAAGCCAGGCCCCGAGCAGGCCGGGGGCACCGGCCCCAGGCTGGGCTGCATTTCTGGCCCCCCGGTTGTCCCTGGCAGGGCGCTCTGGCAAACCTGTGCCACAGTCAGGGCGCCGTGAAGTCATGTCCCGCTCAGCCACAGGGCTCTTTGGCACGTCCTAGAATCTCAGGGACAGTCACGCTCCACCTTCCTGGGCACAAGCTCCCCTCCTCTCGGGCGGGACTCTGCGTCCTGAGCTGAAATCAGGTCCCTTCACCCACGTCTGAGCGTGTCATCATGGCCGCGGTCACAGCCACTTTGGGGCGCACTTCTGCTCCAGCCTCAGACCCTGGAGGCCACAATGGTGCAGGTGAGCCGGTCCTGCGTCCTCGGGGCCATCGGCGTGACGCACTGGGCCACTGCTGTGCCACTGGCTGTGCCCGGCACTCACCAGGCGTGAGGCTTCCCGGCTGGCCTCCCGCCACTGCCCCTGCGGGGGTTTGGCTCAGCGGGAGCAGCTGAAGCTGGCCGAGCGGCCCGGCCCCAGTGCCCTCCTCTCGCAGGACGTCCGGCCCTTGTCTGCCTTCCTGACCAGGCCCCACAGCTCAGCCCTCGCCCTCCAGGGGCACCAGCTGCAGCAGCACCTGCCCCAGGAGACCCGCAAAGACCGCGTCAGAGGCCGGACACCACCGCTGCTACCACGGCTCTGTAGGTGCCCACGGCTGGGGCCTGTGACCTCAGCAGCCACCCGCACTCCCAGGACAGCTGCGCCGAGCCGCCTACAGCCACTCAGGGGACTTCAGTCTTCTCCATCCAGGCACAGTGTCTTCCTGGGGCTCCCAAGATGGACAACCACACAGGGGACTAGCGGGGGGAGGCAGAGAGGCGGCAGAGGACCCGGGACCCCCAGCAGCAGGGAATCCAGGCAGCACGCCCCGCACG
>PVIC010033222.1:0-20262 GCA_004025085.1 Thryonomys swinderianus
TGGTCCCAGCTTCCCTTAGGAAGATCACGCTCACAGACAGACTAAACACGCTTACTGTAAAGCTTTTTACCAAGCCTGGTACTCTCCATTATGGAGCCAGAATGGCACCAAAGAAAGTGCAGAGCAAACATGGTGGTAAAAAGAAAATGCAAAGCGGTAATGAAGGTGACAAGACTATGCAGAGCAATAATGAAGACAGCAAGAAAGTGTAGAGCTAGAACAGTAAGAAGGTTTTGATAAAAAATAACCCCTGAATCGCGGGGGAAATTGTAGAAAAGCGGGAATGTGATGATATTCATGTGACTGACTTGGCCCGTGAGTACAAGACAGAAAAACATGTCATCACAGAAGCTAATGTGGTGGAAGGAGTGATGACATTAACCGAGCAGAGGACAAGGGTGCTGGATTAGCTGGAAAGACCTTTTCAGTGTGGCTGGATGAGGAGGAGCTGGCCGGAGAGGCATTAGCGATCTGTGAAATGGCGCCATGGTTTGCTGCAAGGAAACCCTCCACAAGTGCAATGAGTGATGAATTGAAAGCCGGGAGAGGGTGACTTGATAAATTCTGTAACAGAAGTGGCATCCATGGTGGGATAAGACTGGCGTAGCCACTGTGGCGGCCTACAAGAACAAATTCACAGCGTTCATGCAGACGGATGGATACATCACTCCACAATGAAGCGGGGCTCTTCTGGAGAAGATGCTGAGCAGGACGTGTATTATGCAGTAGGAAAAGGCGCTGCCAGAGCACAGACCCGCAAAGGACAGTGTGAACCTTTGCCTGTGTGCAAATGCGAGCGCCGACCTGAAGGTCAGGCCGCACTGGTGCACCATTCCCAGACCCCTCGCGCCTTCATGAACAAGGCCGCACTGCCGCTCACGCGGAAGCCAGTGGGAAGGCTGGTTCCACAGGGCAGCGATTCAAGGAATGGCTGCAGGAGTTGTCCACACTCCTCGTTAAGAAAGAACTTTCTACTAAGCGCTGCTGGCAAGGTCACTGTGTGGCACACCCTGGGCAGCGATTCAAGGAATGGCTGCAGGAGTTGTCCACACTCCTCGTTAAGAAAGAACTTTCTACTAAGCGCTGCTGGCAAGGTCACTGTGTGGCACACCCTCCAGCTTTGGACATTGAGGAGGACTTGCTGTCAGTCAAGTCCCTCCCGTCATGAGAGCGCTGCAGCCCGTGAACCAGCACCGACTCGCAACTTCGAGAAGCTGTACACAAAGGCCCTCTTCACCGGGTTGTTTTAACGTCACTGAAGACGCATCCTTGACTTTGAAAGAGGTGTGGGTGAAACACCTCAGTGTCGTCCACTGCATCAACCTCATTGACAAGGCCTGGGAAGATGTTACCTACCAGACCTTAAACTCAGCCTGGAGAAAACTAGCCAGAATGTGTCACTGAATGTGACACCGCAGGGTCTGCGCACAGGTAGTGGAGAAGGTCATGTCCACGGTCAAGAGGATGGGTCTGGACATCAACGGTGTGGAACTGAGGTGCTTGTAGAGGATCGTAAGGAGGAGGTGATGGCGGAAGAACTTGCTGAACGCCAGAGTGCTTGTTAGGAGCATTTCACTGAGGAACAGGAAGACGGAGGGCCTTAGCCGTGGTGTGAGAAGAACCATGATGGGAAAATGGATTGATTGCCAGGATTTCCTTGAGAATCAACACAACCAACATAAGTGTAACGAACGGAGTGTTGAGTCTGATGAATGATAAAATAGTTTCTCATTTTTGGAGGGTTATGTAGCATAGGAAAAACACAAATGACATTCGACAGATTGTTCATCAGAACTGACCCTCTTGCTAGAAGAGCAAGCAAAGAGGAACCCTCCAAAGGAGACTGTCCCAGTGTTTTTATGGATGGGACTTCTCCCTGCACACGACAGCCTTCCCACCTGCCTCCCTCTCCTTCACAAGAGAAGCTGCCTTTAAGTGAGGTTAGTGTCTCTCTCTAGACTCTGTCGTATTACACTTTGCTTCATATATGCGTTGTTTCCTATTTGCATTTGTTTTTATTTACATTGTACCTTATGGGAAAATTTCATTGGATCTGTGACCAAAATTGATTCATGCCCACATCCACAGGGGTCACTAACGATTTATTTTATTTACATTGAAGCTTATGGGAAATGTTGATGCAGCTCATGAGAAACTCAGTTCCTGACTGGAACTGTGGCAAAAATTCAGTTAATGAACCCAAGTAGCACTGTATTTTGATGATTTTCCCAACATAATTGGTTTACTTTCCAAAATACTTACATCAGGCCTTTGCTTTTACAGAAAACTACTAATCATATAAACATTGACTGAACAAAGATGAAAATAAGAATTGATATCCTATCTGAAAGTTTTCACTTCCTTGCTTTTATATTTCTTATCTTGCATTATCATTGTGTTTAAGCATCTTCTAATAATTATTTAGACTTACTTTTTTTAAATTGAATTCTTTATTGGTACATTTTATATACAGCTCACAATCACACACAACATTGTAGACTGACTTTTTCCAAAAACAAATATGAAAAGAAACATCAAAGTAAAATGTTCTAAATTAAGGACACTGGCAAACACATAGAAATGCACAAAAAATTTCACTTACTATTCAATGAAATACATCTTGATAGATGAAAATAATCAGAACAACATCCACGGGGTACGAACCTTTGCTATCTGGCTATAGCCAGCTTTCTTGAAAATATTCAGAATAAAAGAAACCATTTCAGCTCTTCTCCTCAAGTTAGTAATTTTATTCAATAAATAAGTGCAACCAAAGAATCAGAGTCAAAGAATCCTGAATATGCTATGTTGACATTTCTAATTGATTTTGAAAGTAAAGTAATAGGATTCTCAGGTCTGATTTGCAACAGTTTCCACAACATGATTATGTGAAACAAAATTATATCATTCCTGAAAATGATTGTGTTGCCATGGTCACCTCTGCCAGTACCATTCTATCTAATCTTTTTTATATCAGATCTGTATTTTCTTTATACAGGAATATTCAGTTTCTCTATAGGGTTATTTTCTAAAACTCTATTGCATGCTAATTATTTGTAATCCACTATCCATCTTTCATAGAAAGTGTTATGCATAATAGCATAGAACTCTGTTAAAGAAACAATTGTTTGAGTGAAACTCACATAACAATTAATTACTCAAAAGAGAAAACATCTCTGGCATTTAATATAGTCACAGTGGCAATTAACCACCTCCCTTTAACTGCAAAACATTTCCATGCTTCCTAAATAAAATCATTTATGCATTCAGCCGCATTAACTCGTTCACACGACACATTTCCAGCCCCTGACATTTGTTGGTATGCTTTCCCTCTATAAAGTGCTTTTTTCTGGAGAGTTCATATAAGTGAAATGCACCTTGGATGTATCTACTTTCATTCAGAACAATGTATTTTGTTTGTTTGTTTGTTTGTTTTCCCCATATTGTAACATGGATCAATTCTTTATCTCCTTTTGTGGTTGAGTAATATTCAATTACAATTACAATGGTTAGAACATAAAAGGAGGTAAAAATTCTACCGAGATCAGTTTCAAATTACTAGTGCCAGGGACCCACTAGTGCAAAAGGCAGAAGAGACAGAATTCTGAGCCCATGATTAGATTCAGAATGGGCACTGGAAAGGATTTAAATCATCACAATTTATCTTTGAAAGTTGCCCCTTCTTTTTGTTCTTTACTTTAATCTGCATATTTCCTGTAGAATTTGAATAATGTTTGCAATGTTCTGATGAACCTTCTTATGCCTGTTAATGTCTATCATGTTTAAAATCATTCTATCCTCATCTGTTTCTCAAAATTCTTATTCTTTAAGTTCCAATAAGCTAAAAGAGAAATAGGACAAAACTGTCTGAATGAATTCACATGAATGGTTACAACACTTCTATTGCTTCTACTTTGTATACAGCATCTAAGTTATTTTCATATATTGATGCATTTAATGGTCATGACAACCTTTGAAGTAGGTTTTAGTATTACCATCATTTTATAGGTTAGAATATTTAATTCAAGTGGAATTCTGAAAATCCTTTAATCTGTGACACGAAGAGTAAAAAAAGGACTAACGAAACAATAAAATTCCATTTCTTTACCTAGCTCTGAAAAGTAATTTTAGTTCTAGTAATAGATGGAGGTGGGAAAAGCCTGGAAAAGAGGGCACATTTTTTGACTAACTGTGTTATTCAGACACGGGAGCTGTGGTCAGCACTGTTGGAATGATTGGGAGGTTGACTCTGTGGACTTTCTGAGCTGTGTTCTACTTTACAAATGTCATGTCTGATGTCCTCAATTCACTGTGCCCTCGCTGTGGATTCCACACCAGCACCAGCAGGGAGGAGGTCCATCCATCCCTGTGGGAGTGAATGCTCCTTATGAATCGGAAATATAATCTGTACGGTGCATTGTCATGAATACCAACCAGCAGTAAGCCCTACTATCAGCAGGCATGTCAGGGACACTCACTGTAATCCCTATGTTTCATTGGTCACTATAGCTATGGTGGCCCACTTGGTTCAATCTCTCCATTTTTTTCCCCCTTAGATTTTCATGTGCCCTGTGCTGCATCTTGTTCAGAGCCCTTGAACCCAGTGTGGTGTAACCCTGGAAATCAACCCACTAACCTGTGCAGAGAACTTCTGCTCATACTTCATTGACATGTTTTTCAGACCCTGCTCTTTCCTACAGACCTGTGAACCATGTCTCATCGTTTCCTTTCTGCCTACAAAAAGAAATTAAGTAAATACACCTTATTGTTTTCCACAAGTGTTAAGGAAACAGGCTGGATGGGAACCTAAGTTTCTTGGCTGCCTGAAACCAGTGGAGAAGAATGCAGACCTGTCCGGACGCTCAGGACCTGGGAAGCAGCCCAGTGGCGAATTTCCTGAGCTGTCTCGTTGCCTCCTGTGCCTCAGGCTGAGTAAGGGAGAAATCTGCAGCAACAACATCAGTGAGCAGAAACAAATAAGGCTCCTAAGAAAATCATGTGCTCTTTAACTACATGACCGAGAAAAGAAAGAAAACATTAGGCAGCAGAAATAGCTGGTCAGTGTGAAGGTAGAAGAGAAGCAATTAGTTTTATTCAGGGGAATGGGAAAACTAAGAATCAACATGTATCATGTACAGGTGCAGATTGTCGATGATGAGTGTGATCATAATGTATACTTAAAATGTACCAATAAACTCGATTTAAAAATTAGGTAAACTAAAGACAGAGGACATAGCTTAGAAATAAATGAACAGTATAGGGTCAGGTTAGAAATAAATGAACAGTATGGGGTCTGTACACACTTATGGAACAAATATATGACATTTTTACCTGGCAAAACTGGAAGAAAAAAGTGTGAATAAAAATACTTGAGTTATTGACTGGAAAGAGTGTTCCTCGGTGGTAGAGCATTCTCCTTACCTGTATGGCTGATCAAATTTTCAAAATGTATACGCTAATAATTCAAGTATTTGAATCAATTCAACAAAAGCAAATGAAGTCTATGGCAAAATGTCCATAGTCCAGCTATATCAAAGTTAAAAAAAAAAAAGACTGTTTTCAGATGAAACACAAAACCAATACACTTGAATGCAGCAGGACAAAGAAAGGACACTTTACTTATGGTGAAAACAAAACAAACTCCGGTATAATGATTTAATCATTCACTTTAGAAACCAAAGTAGCCAGAAGGAGGTAACACAACATTTTTCAAATGCCAAAAGAAATAATTGCCAGCTCATAAATACATGTCAATGGAAATAGCATTCAAGAACGAGACATCTTTAGCCAAAGGAAAACAAATTTGTGGTTAGCTTACTTAACTGAAGGAGTGGCTAGGGAGTATTTTCTAAGGAGACAGAACAATTTTTGTGAGAGTAACCTTGGAACTGTAGAGTAAGAAAGAGTAGTAGAAGGGAGAAAATGTGATTAAATGCAGTAGTCTTAGTTTTTTTGTTCTGAGTTTCTTAAACTATATATGCTGTTTGGAGCCAAATTATTACCTTCCCTCCTGCTGTTTGCAATGCAAGTACACTACAAAAGGAAATGCATAGAGGAATATAAAGTAAAAAGTCTATACGTTTTACTTGAATGACAAATACAACAGAAAGAGACATTACTTATGTATATGCTATGTGTTCCTTACAACACTGAATAAAAATTGCGCAAATGTACATACCAGAGAATCCTTCATATATATCTAAATGAATTCAGGATATTATTATGGAAATGCAAGAATGATAAAATATTTTACAAGGAATGAAAACAGAAGACAAAACAAAGAAAATAAATTGACATACTTAACCCCTAGCATATAAGAAAAAACATAACAAAATGTATCTCTTAAATACAGAAGTTTAAAAAACAGATTAGTGCTGGGCGTGGTGGCTCACACCTGCAATCCCAGCACTCAGGAGGCAGAGACAGGAGGATTGCTGAGTTCGAAGCTTGCCTGGGCTACACAGGGAGCTCAGAGCCAGCCTGAACTACAAAGCGAGACCCTGTCTCAAAAAAAAAAAAAAAAAACTAAAAAAAAAAAAACAGACTGGTAAATTTGTTTTTAGAAAAGAGATCACCCAATTGTCAACTGGGTATAAGAAATTCATTTGTAAATAAGATGACATAGAAAACAGAAAATAAAAAATACTATGTCATGCAAACATTAAGCAAAACTAAGTGGATACAATATAGAATTTAGATTAAGAAATAATAAAAATAAATATGTAATGTCATGCCACAAGATTATACAGCTATGCTAAATGTATATTCACCAAAGATTAGAATTAAGTTATAGGTGAATTAATTAGTGATGGCTATGAAATAAACTGGGATAAAATCACAGTTGTAATTTCAGATACCAAGAAGATCCCTCCATTAACAGCACAACGAAAGAGAAAATCAGCAAAAAGGAGGAACTCAAAAGACTGGCACTCACCAGTCATAAGACAATTCCAAAACACATTAGCAGATTATATTTTTTACAAGCATTGATGGAATACCAAGATAGACTGCATTATTACAGGGTTTTTAAAAAACTTCACTAAATTTAGAAGAATTAAATTCACATGCAATTTTTTGAGCACAATTGAATCAAAGAAAAAGCAACAAAAACAATGGATCTAAACATTAGGAAACTAAGTAATGAATGTCTACAAAATGTATGGGTAATAATTCTATCTGGAAGAATATCCAAAAAAGCTGATAAAGAATTAAAATGCCATTGTGTAGAATAAAGCAAGAGTTATCACTACAGATCTTGTATGTATTAGAAGGATATTGTGATTAAACAACTTAAACATAATCTAATACCATTATGCATCTGTACCCATGGGTCCTTCATGCAAAATTTAATCAGTCCTGAGTCAAAATATTCAATATCTGTTATGTTGTTAATACTTAAAGCATGCAGCCTAAGAAAAGGAATATTTCTTAATTAATTTGCAAGCTTCATATTCTCATAATTTTCAAATAAAAGAGAGAAAAAAATCAATTTCTCAGGAATAGCCACAAATATCCTTAACAATACACATAATGAATATCCTTAAAAATACAAAATATTCTTTTAAAAAATGAAAACAAGAAATACCCAAAAATGATCTACTTAACTCCAACATATCAGAAAAACATTCAAAAGTATCATTCAAATACAAAAATTTACAGAACAAACTGATAAACATCATTCACCAATCTATAAAGATGACAACATACTTGACTGGTATTTATTGTAGGTATGCAAGACTGATTCCATATTTAAAATTTCATTAATTAGATCAATATAATTACATTAAGCAAAAGTATATGACTATGTCTATTGATGTAGGAAAGATATTTGGCAAAGCTAAACATCTATTTATAATAGCATAATAAAGAATAAAAAATTTCTCATCAAAAGAACATTTATAGTAAACTTACAGCTAACTAACTTAACAATTATTGAATGTTTTAAACTGATTCAGAATACAAGGAATTTTGTTCTCATTAGCACTACTTAATACTATATCAGGAGTTCTAATTTGTAATAAGGAAAAAAAGAAGAAATTAAGAAATAGTAGTGTGGGCCGGAGATTTAGCTCAGTGGTTCCGGCGCCTGCCTCGCAAGTGCAAGGTCCTGAGTTCGATCCCTGGTAACCACATAGAATGCTGGGTGTGGTGACTCACGCCCACCAACAATCAATACCACATACCACAATTCCGGGCGTGGTGGCTCACGCCTGTAACCCAGCACTCGGGAGGCAGAGGCAGGAGGATTGCTAAATTCGTGGTGGCTTGCCTGGGCTACATAGTGAGCTCAGGGCCAGCCTGAACTAAAAAGCGAGAGCCTGCTTCAAAAAGAAAAAAAAAAAGAAAAAAAATAGTGTGAAGTAAAATTGTTCCTGTTTTCAGATGTCACACTTGTCTACATAGGCATTCCGTAGAATGTTTAGAAAAATAGAGGTGCAAGAGCTTATCACTCAAAATGAAGTCACAAATTAAAAATTCTATTATATTTCAACATAGTAACAATTACTATACAGCAATATCACTTAAAATTACATGCACAAGAAAAACAGGTATAATTTTAATAAAATAGGTATAAAGTATATGTACTAGTATCCACAAAATTCTATTGTGGGACATAAAAAATGCTTTAAATTAATGAAGGTCCACACTGTGCTAATGGATGGGAAGATTTAGTAGAGAAAATTTGTCAGTTGATAACTAATTAAAACCCCAAATTAATGGACAGCTCTTTTTTTTTTTTTTTTTTTTTTTGAGACAGGGTCTCGCATTGTAGTTCAGGCTGGCCCTGAGCTCACTAAGGAGCCCAGGCAAGCCGCCGTGAACTCAGCAATCCTCCTCTCTGCCTCCTGTGGACAGCTCTTTTAATTTGCCACGTTGGATTAAAAAAAAAATACTGTGTACTGGAGAGTTTAAATAACAAGCTAATTTTCTTTCACTTCTTGAAACTGAAAGTCTAAGATCAGTTTCCAGATGATTTGAGCTCTGGTTAGGGTACTCTTCTTGGCTTATAGGTTGTGTTTTCTCTGTGCCTTCACATAGCCTCTCCTTGAGACATGAGCTTATGAAGAAAGCAGTCCCTCTGGTGTGTCTTCTACTTTAAAATTTTTTTTAAGTCTTATTTTTATTTTATGTGTTCCAGTATATGAGTACACTCATCGTGGGAAGTTGGTACAGTGTGTACTTACCTGGATTATGTTTTCATCTCCATTGTTGTCAGTTTATAGCTCTATCCTTAGGGCTCATATTTATTTTTTTATTAATACTTCCTTAATGATTTCCATAAATAGCTGCACCAGTGTTAGAAGTTCAACATCTGAATTTTAGGGTGGCGTTGGAATTTTAATATAAATTTGGGAGCCATATAAATATTCAGTCTCTAATATTCCATCACTATAATCCTAAATTTTACATTCTTTCATAGGCAAGAAAGAAAAACATAAAATATTTGCAACTTGCCAACAAAACAAATAGGTGTATATCCAGTATTGTTTGGAGCAAGTCTGAATAGCGGGCTTTATTCATCCTGAAACAATATTCCTCTCAAACTGGTGAGTCTGTGAATGACAGCTTATGTACTGCCAAATGCACTGGTGGATAAGCACAGGATATATGTCCTCAACCTGAAAGAGGAAGGTAAAAGAAAGGAAAAACAAAAACAAAAACAGAAGGGCTGACAGTCTCCACACAACTCCCAAAGCTAGGAGAGAAAACCCCTTTAAGACTAAGTTTAGTCCTCTTTGACTTTCTGTCTCACATTCTGGGCCCTTCTGCCAGACTTTGATCCCTCTGGTCCTAGGTGCCAATGTCACCTCTATAATTGTACGGGGAGACCCCACCTTTACGGGTTGGATGGACAAGTTCTCACCTGTTGAAAGCAGTGCAGAGGCCCTGCACATTTATAAGAAGGAAGCAAGCTTCACAGTCTCTCATTTGCTTTAAGAATCATTTTCCCTTTTCTCAAACGTTAATTGGTGTTTGCACCCAAATGGCTCCCAGATCTTATCTTCCAGAATCTAAGTTAATTATGCCCTATGTCTATTTGCTTTGGTTCAAATTGGTAATATTTGTGATTGGTTAATCTCATAATGTAAAGATAGAGTCCAGGAACTGAGGAGGAAGCTGAAAGAGCTTTAGCTTAAATTCGGGATCTGACACCCAGTATGTCAAAAACAAAACAAAAATCTTAGTCTTGCCATCCCAGTGTTCTCCTCAGAGCATGTTGCAAATATTTTATGTTTTTCTTTTCTTGCCCATGAAAGAATGTAAAATTTAGGATTATAGTGATGGAATATTAGAGACTGAATATTTATATGGCTCCCAAATTTATATTAAAATTCCAATGCTACCCTAAAATTTCTCAAGTAAGCTGAGAATTGCCCAAATTTTTAAGTTTTGGTCCATTGTTGCTTAAATTTCTTCTACTCATTTCTTTTTTTCTCAAGTTTTCCTATAAGCACTAAGGAAGATCCAGGACCTAACCTCAACATTTTGATTAGAATCCTCCTCATTGAAATACCTAGTTTCATCTTTCACAAATTTTTCTTATGGAGACTTCTTTTTTAAAAATTGATTTTCTTGGTACATTTTATATTCATATTATGATCACAGTCTACATTGAGAATTTGTACCAGTACATGACAGGGCTTAATTATCATTCTTCCTACTCTCCTGCCCCCATCCCCCACCCCATATATCCATAAGCTTTGTTTCCTTTTTATCAACAAATTTTTTTCTTTCCTTTTTTTGCATACCCTTATTCCCCTTTCCCTTTGAATATTTTCTTACTATTTCACACATACCTATCATACATTTTAGAATTCATTTATACCTTCGATTCCTCATACCAGAGAAAACATATGGTATTTACACCTGTGTGTCCTATTTATTTCACCTATAAGTATGTCTTCAAGTTATGTCCATTTGAGTAGAAAGGACTCATAGTTAACCATTCTTTATGGCAAAGTAATACCCCATTTAAAAAAAAAAGCACATCTTCTTTATCCATTGTAGAGGTGATGGGCATTTGGGTTGTTTCCAAGACTTGGCTGTCACAAACTGAGCTGCTATAAACATGGGTGCACAGATGTCTTAATATGACACAAATCAGTCTATTAAAAATAACATATTTCATTTAATTTTCAAACTTTTCCTATGTGAAATATACTGTGGAAAAAATAAAATCATAACCTGCTGAAAGATATCTGAGTACCTTCAGGTATATAATAAAATAATATATTTGAAAGCTACATTTCTGAGAAAAGGTTTTAACCTCCAATACACCAGTAATTCTTTTAAGTAACAGTAGGAATTCAGAGTGCAACTGGGAAATGTGTGAAAGACTTGACAGACATTTGCACAAATATGATATGTGGATCACAGGAGAACGTGTGTAGAAGTCCCACATCACCTGTCTTCAGATAAAGGGGGAGGGGCAAGAGAACAAGCACAGGAACTAATAAGGAAAGTGGGCAGAGACATGGAAATTCTAAGAACCAAAAGGAAACTTTTGAAATCAAAAGCACTGGCCCAGAGACAAAGGATGCCTTTTGTGGCATTCTCAGACTACACAAACAAGAAGAGATCAGTGATTGTTCCCTGCGAGATGGAAAGATCACAAGTTTGTGCCAAACTTGGATTAAAAAAAGACTGGAGAGAGGTAGTTCAAGGCAAAGTCCCTGGGTTAAATTGCTGGTGCTGAGAAAAAAAAATGCGATATTGAAAAATAGCAAATATAACACTTCCAATTGAACCAAACACATACAAAAGATGAAAACAGCAGAGAGCAACAAAGAATGCTATGGTTATTTTATAAGATGTAACACATACAACAGTGGAATTATCAAAAAAGAAAACCACAGCAGAAAATATATATGAAGTTACTGTGACAAAAGTGTGCCCCAAACTAATGACAAGACCCTACGTTGTAAATCCAGAAAACTCAAGGAACAGCATGCGAGCTGTATTCATTACTCTACACTGTGTTATATCAAATTCCAACTGAAAAAAATCAAAGACAAAGAAAAACCTAGACCGTAACCAGAGAAAGAAAATGCATGGCCTGTAGAATAAATAAATGATTGTTACTTTGCAGATCTCTTCAAAAATTGTACAAAATAGTACAATGAGGTAAAGTTTTAAAAGAAACAATAATCACCAAACTGAAATTCTCTATCAAGTTAAACTCCTTTTTTCAAGTAAAGAAGTAAATACTTCCTTGGGGGAGGGAAATCTTGCAGAATTCACTCCCTGCAAGTTGTTTTGTAATTTTTTTTTCAGGAGCCAATAAATTGATGTAAGTCAAAACTCTATGTTGAGCAAAGAAAAATATCCCTAGGCATGATGGTAAATGCCTATAATTTCAAATACTAGAGAGTCTGAAGTAGTATAAGGATCACAAGTTTAGGCTCAGTCTTGGCAACTTAGCAAAACCTTATCTCAAAACAAAAATAAAAAAGAACTTGGATGTAGCTCAGTATGAAAGCCCTGGGTTCAGTTCTCTGTACTTCAAACACCAAAAACCAGCAAAAAGAAAACCAATACCTTCAGAGAAGGTATAAATAAAGGTAAGTTAAAACTTCTGTATTTTCTGTTTTTAAATAATGTAAATATAAGTGTTTAAAGTAGGACTAAGAACAATATTGGTGATGAATATAACATTTATAAATGAGGTTATATCATCATAAGGACATCATAAGGAATAAGGGAATGATGCTGGGTACACTAATTTATGAGATATTTACATTACTTGTATAAATGTAGTTTTACTTGAAAATGAATTGAGGTTCTCTTAGGATTTTCCTCCTCCCAGTTGTTTACTTCAGATATTTTGTCAGAGACACAGAAATGTTTCCAATATATTATACTGAAAGGAGATAAAACAGAATCACATCACCGTGTTCGTTTTAAATAAGGAAATAGTAAAATAAGAGAGCAGTGAAATAAAAATGAATAAGCACAAAAGTCACAAATATAATCAATGTTAATTCAATAATGTAAATGTAAATGATGTAAGTACACTAAGTAAAAATTCATTTTCAAAGGGTGGGACTTGTCAGAATGTAGTGAAAACAGCAAGACCCAACTCTTCATCTTCTTCAAAGATCACACTTGAAATAAAATACTTACAGTTTAAGCAAAAAACTGTATCTTGCCTTTAGACCTTAGCTCCTTTTCCCATTCTTTCACGGATGGACCCAGTGTTTCTTGGTAAAATGGCCACCACAAAAATGGGTACAGGAAATATAAAAGTAAACCTGGAGCATTTTAAAGTGTCAAAGATAAGGAGTTACAAAAGTAGAATGAAAAACAGAAAAAATGCCTAGTGAGAGGGAAATTTAGAACCACACAGACACTCATCCATCAGTGATACAGACTCGTACTATCTGCAGAACCAAATAAAAGAACTTTCAATTCTAATACAAAACGTAACATAAAAACGTGCCATGTAGTATCTGTAATCTGTCCTGTACAGAGAAGTAGCACGTGACCTGTCCGCTTTTTCGCTCTGAGTTGCGAATAGTGAGTTTTGAAGACTAGGACACGGTGGAAGCTGGAAGAGGGTAAGAACGGAGACTTTCCGGGAGAGACAAACAACGTGCTGCGTCAGGCAACATCACTGCAACAGGTGATGTAGACGGTGGTTCCCACCGCCACTGTGATCGGAAGGAACTCTGATGGTGTCTTCCGCCCACGCTGCATAAAGACAGCTTAGTCAGGAGCTTTATGCTTAAACAGCAGAGTCCAACGAAGGGCTTCTACACGGAGCTACCCAGCGCCTCTCAACCTCATGAAAAGTAGGGCTAGTCTGAGGAACCGTCAGAGCCAAAGAAGCAGGAAGGAATGCGCTGACTGCATGGAGGGGGTATTGCAAGTCCAACTGTAACCATGAAAACGGACATTACAGAAGGTGAGGGAACGGAAATATCCTACCAATTCTGTTATATATCATGTGTATTAATGATAAAACATTAAACTTATAGGAAAAACTGACTACAGACTGCATGAAGATATAGAGCGTCAATTTCAAAATCTTCTGTAAAACTGTTTTAACCTAGAAATCCTATCACAGGTCACATATTACACTGTTCCGCTTACATCGCATTCTCAGGGCAGCAAAATCATTGCAACAGTCAACAGACTTGGGGTTCTCATTGGTATGAATGATGGGGAGGTAACGCCAGAGGGTGCTGAGGGCACAGGGTGACACGGAAGGTGGCTCCTCACAGAATTCTTTCAACTCTGGAGAATTTTCAGCTCGGGAAGCTTCAAAATGAATAAGGTTTCCCGAGTGATTCCGCATGTCCAAAAACATCAGTATAAACAGTTCATTCTTCATTAGACTAACACGACTCACGTGGTATTGAAAATACTTATGAAGCCTCTTTGATAATTCACATTTCATTCAATTTGTGGCAGTGCCAAATAAAATCTGAACAACACGGGGCCCTATTAAAAGACGGATCTAGATCTAGGGCATTGATGTAAAATAATTTACCACCATGACTTGTCCTGATCTTCTCTCTCGTAATGTGCTAGGGGTCAAACTTTGAGCCCTGAGTACCAGTTCTTTGTCTGTGAGGTAAAAACCTCCAACGGAACTTACACAATTCTGAAAACCAACTAAACATTCTCTGCAAGCCTAGTCCTGTTTGGATCCAGGGTAGGACAGGCGACCGGAAAAGGAAGATGACTATCGAGTAAAGAAGAGGAAAAGCAACTAGAATTCACAGCATAAACTAGTCCACTTGGGTCCAGGGTGTGTACTAGAGTCGTGACACCTTGGACTTTCCCTTCAGTGACGTGGGTGGGAGTTTGCCAGGTGAGAGAGGAAATAGCTTGAGTACTGAGCACCGGGCTCTGGGGTCCCTGCCCACCTACCAAGGATAGAGCAGTGCAGTTTCTGTTTGCCAACTGCATTTCTAATAGCATGGAAAAGGTCTCTCGTGCTGCTCTAAACAGATAACCATAGTGGAAAGTTTAATTCACCATGACAAGTTGATCAGCTACAGAGGCACTTGAGAGACAAGCTAGAAATGGAAGTACACAATTCTTCAAATACTAATTAACTTAAAAAGAATTTGCCTTAATGACTCATTCATGTATAAAAGTTTTTTTTTTTTTTTTTTTGAGACAGGGTCTCGCTTTGTAGTTCAGGCTGGCCCTGAGCTCACTATGTAGCCCAGGCAAGCCTCGAACTCAGCAATCCTCCTGCCTCTGCCTCCCGAGTGCTGGGATTACAGGCGTGGGCCACCACACCCAGCTAAAAGTTTTTTTTTTTTAAACAATGCTCATAGTCATTTTTTGCCTATTAAACTCTCTTATATGAGTGTAAATATTTTCAGGGCGTTATTGGATGTATCTTGAAACTCAAGGGATTAATTTGATATGCTAAAATGAAGAATCAACAAACAATCTAAAGAAAACAGAAATATGATTCTAATATTTAAAAACAAGCTTTCACCTTTTCATAATATGTTCACCTCTCTACACTGTAAGAGGAGCCATTTGAGGTAATCTTTGCTCCAATGACACTTTACTTTCCTGCCCGATCTATTTGTAAAGTTACCCCTTGAGAAACCAAAGCATTTCAAAGGCAGAACTCTTTGTGTCATAAGGATACCTACATCATTATAAAAAGTTCTAATCAATTTAGCACTTCTATCATCAAATTTACTCTTCTGCTATTAAATCATATACCTTTTTTGTCATCCTGGAATTCAATTCAGGGCCTCAAGTATACTGGCCAAACACTGCACCTGAGTTACCCTCAAGGCCCTGTTTCCACTGAAATGGATTTCTACATTGAGGAGAATACTGATGTTTGAGCCGGCAGCTTTCCCTTACTTGTACCATTTGACCAACACAGCGTGTATCCTTCAGTCATGAAGGATTTCTTGTCTTTGGCTTTAGGCCAGTTCCTCTTGTTTTTCTTATTACCTTGTGGGAATTCATAAAGTTCTCCTGTGCATGGCAGATTATAGAATATTGAGTAGGTCCACCAAAATATCAGTTATGATCAGTTATGATTCATCCTTACTTGGGTAACAACCTGTTGATGCTTCCAATTTCAAATTACTTAGTTTAAATTCTGCATAATGATAAAATATTTAATAAAATATTTTTTCACCATCTCATTTTCAATTTATCTCTAATTGGACTACTGACTCTGACACTGGAGTATTCCTCTTTATTCTTTCTGCATAATTTGCAGGTTTAGCAGATTAGTTCCTATGATGATTTAACCACTCTAGAGGTTGATTTATATCTGCCAATTATCAGATATACAGTCTTCGTTTTTGCTTCGAGGGTAGACATCAGTTCTGGTGATAAAATTTATTCTTACAATACAAGCTATGGAACTATTCTTGGTTAAGATATACTTGTATTTTTCAACATTCAATAGAATAAACTTCAAACTGTTTATCACAGAATAAGTTATTTCCATGATACATAGGAAATGTTCTCTTCCAATTTTGGATTTTATTACAAGAACTCCAGGCAGAGGTACATTTTCGTTTTCTTTTTTTTTGGGGGGGGGCAGAGGTATATTTTATGTGAACTAATTCTTTTAGGCTGCATGTTTACTATAAATCCCTGCCCACAGTAACTGAAATGGTGCTATCTTTCCTTATTGTTAGTTCTCCCTTAGTTATTTCTAAAGCCTCGTATTTGTTCTCTATCTTTGTTTGTTTTTTAAGTACATATTAGAAATTCTTAAAAAGAAAGGAATTAAGGAAATCTATCTTAAGCAGCAAAAGAATCCTCTCCACTTTATAAGAAAAGCTAAAATTTAGAATCCTGACAATATATAGTGCTGGGCACAGCCTAGAGCAACAAAAACCAATTTGCATTGCCGATAAGCATAGGAAATGGCATGGCCACTTTAGACAACGCTTTTGCAGTTTCTTATACAATTTAACACACTCCCGCCAGATATGTCGCTGTATACCTGTAATCCTATACTCCCAAGAGGTTGAGGCAGGAGCCGTTTTGAGCCCAAACTGGGCATCTTAGTAACTTAGCAAAATGATGTCTCAAAAGACAGAAGAAGAGCTGCGGATTTAGGTCCGTGGTTTCAGCGCCTGCCTAGCAAGCGCAAGGTCCCTGCTTTGACCCGGGGAACCACACACCACAGTGGAGACTCACGCCCACCAGCAATCTACCAAGTACCACAGTGCCGGGTGCGGTGGCTCACGCCTGTCATCCCAGCACTCAGGAGGCAGAGGCAGGAGGATTGCTGAGTTCGAGGCTTGCCTGGGCTCCAGAGTGAGCTCAGGGCCAGCCTGAACTACAAAGCGAGACCCTGTCTCAAGAAAAAAAAAAAAAAAATATATATATATATATATATGGGGATTTAGCTCGGTGCAAAGACCTTGGGTCTACTCCATAGCATAACAAACAACCACCTCAATACGCACCTACTGACATCCAGCGATTGTACTCAAGTATTTACCCAAATAAGTTAAAAACTTACATCTATACAGAAGTCAACTCTTGCATTCCTTGGCCTCCAGGAAGACTTATACTGAGATATTTTACTAAATGGAGACCATGTTTTCCCCCTTCTCTCCACACTTCTCCACATTACATTAACGGTCAGATTTAGTTGTGATTTCATGGCCGTTCTCTTTTCCGCTTTAACCTTCCCACGGGACGCTTCTCCCTCCAAACTGAGACAGAGGGACGTCAGGCAATCGACACGACGTCGGATCACTAGGCGAGCCTTAGAGTACGCGGGCCTTCAGGAGCACTGTCTCGCCTCACGCGCCCCAAAGCTTCTTGGGGCCTCCTGTCGGCAGGCGAGTGGACACAAGGAGACGAAGGTAATCACGGCCTATCTGTGGGCACGCTGAAAGGGAAGAGGACTTTCATTATCTTGGAAGAAAAAACTGCAACACTTTCTGAGGAGAAGTGATCACAAAATAATTTGGAGGGGAAAAAACAAAAATATATAAAGTATGTTATATATTCTGAATAAATGCACTTATTATAAGCAAATGAATGCACAAGGGTAGGTCAATATTTGTAAAGGAATATCATCTATTGCAGGTCATATCATCCTCTAAATGATGCAGAAATCGCCCACGATGACATTCACCGTTTATTCTTGATAAAGTTCCCCACAGACAGGGAAGAATCGGGAAGCCGCTTAATTCCCTTAAGGGGATTTACCAAAATTTCATGGCTAACAGTTACTGAACAGTGACAGATGGAATGAAGGCTGAGACGTTCACTCGGAACAACGCTTTTTAGGGCAAAGCCGCAGTTTGGAACGTTTGCGATGTGGAAAGAAGCTATCACTAAATGAGACTAGAAAAGAAGAGACGCAGCGGGGATCCACTGAGCAGGACACGCTGATCTATCCAGAATACTTTAAAAGAATATTCCCAAAGGGAATTAAAATCAATAAATGAATTTGGCAAGATTTCAAGATACATGGTATGATAAACCATGTTTTATATGTAGATGAAGAACCACTGTCAAGTGAACTGCAAAAACTACTATGTAGAGTAGCAAAGATCATATGATGTATAACAGAACATAGGCAGGTTTACAGAATAAAAACCCCAAACAGAAATGAAAGCAACGAGCCGAGACCTAAATAAAGGAGGGGGATTTTCTGTGTTCATGGGTCAGAATATCTGCGCTTATTAAGATGCCAGTTCTTTCTACACGTAATTGCACATCAACGTAAGTATAATGTAAGATATAAGTAAATTTTTATTGAATTTGGTCAATCAGCTCTAAAGGCTATATTGAAAGTCAGAGAAACTAGAATAAGCAAAAATGGATTAAAAATAGAGGACTCATTAGGAACTACAAAAACTTATTGGAAAGAACACAGTGTTTGAGAAAGCTTAGTCATATAGATCAACAATAAAGATGGAGAAATACAGGCATATGCATATAGCTACCTAAATTTTAGACAAAGATATAAAGTCAGTTCAATAGTAAAAAGAGTTTTAACAAATGTTGGGGGGTGCAATTAGATATCTATTTGGAAAATCAAAATACTTCACTCTGTATAAAACTGAAGTTGCTAATAAATCTGTATGGAGAAGCTATAGCCTAAAATGATAAAATATCTCAAATTGAATATAAAATAATATCTGTGTCCCGTGGTTGAGAAAAGATTTATAACATACAAGTTTTGTTTGCTGTCATAAAAGGAGCACAAATCAAAGAAAAAACTACGAATTATACAGTGTCAAGTTAAGACCATCTTCTCCTGAAAAACCTTTTAAGGGAATGAAAATATAAGGTTAATATTGGTAGAAAATATCTTAGAAACTCCTCTCTTATAAAGGGCTTATGAAATTTCTTAACTCAAAAGTATGTGATGTTTAACGAGTTGAAGAGACACCTTCCTGGAAAAATGTGCTAAGTCAGCATACGGGACGATGTTCAGACTAACGAGCCACTAGGGAGACCTGAGCTGCCCTGTGATAGGCCGTCTGTCTCCACACACTTACCAGCACATAACAGTGACAAAGCCAAGTGGTGGCTGTGGTGTGAGAGCGCTCACACTCACACACTGCTGCTATAGTGTTGGCAGGAAGTAAAATGGTGCAGCTTCTTTAAGTAAAGCAACAGTAAAACACTAATCCCTTAAGGAGAGCTCACGAGTACAGCAGTATTAATAGTACCAAAATGTTTGCTATTGATATTGGAAATATCACAATACATTAATTGTACTACATTCATCTTGGAAATTATAATACACTGACAATTTTAATTACAATGACATTGATGTTGGAGAATTTGTACTTACCTTTAAGTGTTAAGCATAAGACTGCTCATGTGCTTTCAAAGCCTCATGCTGCTATTTCTAGCATATGAATTTATCATAAAATATCTCTATCTATCTATCTATCTATCTATCTATCTATCTATCTATCTATCTATCTATCTATCTATCTATCTCTATCATCTATCTATCTATCTGAGACAGGATCTTGCTTTGTAGTTCAGGCTGGCCCTGAGCTCACTATGTAGCCCAGGCAAACCTCAAACTCAGCAATCCTACTGCCTCTGCTTCCCGAGTGCTGGGATTACAGGCGTGAGCCACCACGCCTGGCACTGTGGTATGTGGTACTGATAGCTGGTGGGTGTGAGTCACCACATCTGGTATTGTTGTATGTGGTTGCTGGGAATCTAACTCAGGACCTTGCGGTTGCTAGGCAGGCACCAAAACCACTGAGTTAAATCTCCGGCCCTATTTTTTTTTTTTTTCTTTTTCTTTTTTTTTTTTTTTTTTTTTTT